>CM039512.1:23463411-23688411 GCA_022432975.1 Begonia masoniana | reverse complement strand
TTGATCCAGGTCCCTTGTGTTTGGCTCCATATCCAAATCCGTGAAGAGGCCTTCAAGTCCTGCAAAAGAATTGGGTTTGTTAGTAAATAGATTAGATAATGCTTGGGCCTTGGTTTGCGATCGAGTGACGGCCCTCTAGGGCACATCATCCTCCTCAGGTGATTGAGGATTTGACCTCTAATCCTTTAATTGGAGGTCCTCGATGTCATCATCGCTACCCTTGTAAGGAGAGAGATCTTGGACATTAAAGGTGGTTGAAATTCCATAGTCGCTAGGTAGCTCAATCTTATAAGCGTTATTGTTGATTCTCTCTAACACCTTGAGTGGTCCTTTAGCTCTAGGCAATAATTTGAATCGTCTCTTGGCGGGAAACCTTTCTTTTATCAAATGTAACCAAACTAAGTCTCCTGCGTTAAAGATAACTTCGCGGCGTCCTTTGTTGGCTTGTTTGGCAAATCTTGCATTAGTCTTTTCGATGGCTATACGTGCAGTCTCATGTAATTTTTTAACTCGTTCAGTCTTGTCTTCTCCGGATGGATTAGCTAAGTCTTTTAAGGGTAAGGGAACAAGGTCTAGCGGTGTATATGGATTAAACCTATAGGCAACCTCAAAAGGCAATTGCTGAGTAGTGGAATGAAGGGTGCGGTTATAGGCAAACTCCAAACCTGAAAGTACGAGATCCCAGTTAGATAGTTTCTTACCTACAACACTGCGTATGAGGGAACCTAGGGTCCTGCTGACAACTTTCGTTTGACCATCGGTTTGGGGATGAAACGAGGTGCTGAAACATTATCTAGTGCCCAACCATTTCCACAATGTGTTCCAAAAGGTACTCAAAAACTTAGTGTCCCTATCCGACACTATAGAATGCGAAATTCCATGCAGGCGAACAACTTCTTTAAAGTAAAGGTCAGCTATGAAAGCATAATCGTCGGTCTTGGCACAAGGAATAAAATGTTCCATCTTGGAGAATCGATCGACGACTACCATTATGGAGTCCTTACTTTGTGCAGTTCGTGGTAGTCTTAAAACTAAGTCCATACTAACTTCTACCCAAGGGTGGGAAGGAACGGGTAAAGGCATGTATAAGCCTTGAGGGAGAACCTTACTTTTAGCTTTCTTGCAAATTATGCATGTCTCCAACACGCGGTGTACATCCTTCATCATGTGGGGCCAATAGAAGTGTTCCTTAAGCGTGTCTAGGGTCTTTTTCTCTCCAAAGTGATATGCCCCGGGTTCCAAAGACCCACCATAATGTGCCTACGGTCCAAACCGTTAAAACACAAGCCAAGGTAAGTATTTATCTAATTTATCTATCTAATGGACTTGTGGATTTATGTAGGTAAATTGACTTTTCGAAGCTTGGAATGAAGAAGGAATTTGTTTTCCTTAAATTCAACTTTTGTAACCAAGCTTTCGTTTTATTTTATTGTAATTTAAAAATACTTTATTTTTATTTCAAACTCGTTAATCGGCAAACTTTAGCCTTTAAAATGTATATTTTTGTAATAGTCTTCAAAGAATGGTGAACCAAGAGAGAACCAAGAGCTGAACCGGCCAATCCAAGAGACAAAGGGCTGAACCGGACTGAACCAAGGCCAAACCAAGAGAACAACGCCTGAACCAGCCAAACCAAAGGTTGAACCAAGCTGAACCGGCGCTGCCCAGCGAACCGCCCGAGCAGTTTTTTGCTTCGCTGCCAACGGCTATTTTTATAGCCGTTGCCGACGCCTCTCTCCTTCTCCTCCTTCGACTTCACCATTTCTCTCTTCTATTTAAGTTTTCTTCCACCTCTGTAAAACGTTTAGCTTGTATTACGCATTTTTGGAAATCAGAGAAGAGTTCTCTTCCGTTTAACGATTCTGTCGTTAGTGTTCAGCCGGAGCTTCGCTCCTGATGGCTTCACCAGAGTGTCCCGTGAGCCCTGGATTGCTTGGCGGTACTCTTAGTTGTCCCTGCCACTACTCGTTCTTGCTAGAACTTGAGGGTAGCAGAAGGTGGCGAAATCCATTGCTCCTTCCGCCGAGAGCTCCTTCGCTGGCAACGAAGGATTTCTGTCACCCAGAACGCCGAGTCGTTTCTGGGTCGGCTTGGGGCCTTTCATTTCCATCCTCCACCAATTCCGCATCATTCTGAGCAACACCCACCTCTCGTTAATCGACTCACGTCCCTCGCCTCCCATCCTCTTTTCATCTCTTTTTTCCAGCATGTTTTTAGTGTCTGTTTTGGGGTGTTTTGAGCACCGATCTCTGTTTCGTTTTGTTTGTCTTCCGCATGCATTTTCTAACCCCCATTTGCAGGCCCGTAGCCTATCATTTGGTATCAGAGCCTAGTGCTCTTGTTTGCAATTCGGGTTCTTTTTTTTTTTTTTTAGTCCCAGTTTCTGCTGTTTTATTTTTGTGTTCTGTTTTGTTTCTTTGTTTCTGTTTTCTGTCCAAGCACAGTTAGTGCTCTGTTAAGTGAAGCAATCGGCTTGCTTCTGTATTAGCATAGCGTAGGATAGATTGTTTAGTTTGTTCTGTTTAGGATTGTTTCCATCCTGTTTTGCTGTTGCTGTAATTTTTGTTGTTGTGTTTCTGTTTATCAGCCGATAGATTAAAACCTTTTTGTATGGATTATGTTCTGAAATGACATAGCATGTTTAACCTTCATCCTGTTTCATAATCTGTTTGTTATTTGAATATTCAGATTCGTGATCTGTTTCTGCTGAGTGTTCCTTTTCTGTTGCATGCATATTCTGTTTTCCAAGTCTCTTTTCTCTTCTGGTTTCTGTTTTAAATGATAATGTCAGCATGTTAGAGTCAGCATGTTTAGGCATTTGTTTTCTTGTTTTTGTTTAGTTGTGTGTTTTATTTTCTGATTGAATAGCATGATGATTCTGCTTTTATTGTGCTGTTTTCTGTTTCTTTTTCTAAGTTATTTGAATCAGTTTTTCTGCATTATTTTGCTTCTATTTAGTATTCGTTCACCATGATAAATTGCTGAACTTTAATGCCTCACATTTACCAGCATACGTGATGATTTGAGTGATAGTTTTTACTTAGATTTAGGGTGTGTTGCTTGTCAAAAAAGTCTGCTCTATAATTTGCTGTGTGGTTGCTGTTTTGTTGATGACATGATCTTTTTACTTGACTTAAAATCACTTACAGCATGTTATTTGAGTTGTTAAATACCTGAGCATGGAAGCATAACAATCAAGTGTCATCTTCTTCATGGCTGCAACTTACTTCCCAAAATTAGTTGTCCATTTTGTTGCTCACTGAAAGAAGCTGTGTTGTTTTCTATTTTTGGTTCTGTTGTGTTTGGTTGCTAGTCCATTCTTGTTCCAGCACAAAATTTAGCATGTTCAGCTCTTAAACATGGAAGTTTAGCTTCATATTCTTGTGATTAACTTGCTGTTCATGTTGGTTTACATAATTGCAACCTATATCTCAAATCGATTATCATTGTTACAAGTTTGGAAGTTTCTTTTTTGCTCATTGTTTTAGTTTGCTGTTATGTTAATGCTTGTGCTATTACATTGCTTAAATACTGTTCCAGCACACTTATTATCATGTTAAGGCTTGAGCATAAAAGTTTAACATCATGGTTATTGCACTTGATTTGCTGTTTTGGTGATTAAAGTATAAGAACTTTCTATTTTGCACAAAACCAAGAAGCTTGAAATATCTTGAACATTTATTGAGTTTTGTTTTTCTTTTCCTGCACCATCACAAGGACTATCCCCATCTAAAGGTTACGAACTTAATTTTCCAGCTTAAGCATACATTTAGTTCAAAAATTCAAACCATTATCTTAGTTTATAAAGTACACTAAGCTGTTTTTGCCTAAAAATAGCCAAACCAGGCATGAAAGTACAACCTATTTTGAAAACACTTTCCACTTTTGTTGTGTTGTACTTTTCCCATTATTGATTTGCATATTCTGAAGTGCACTTGCCAAACCATACACCTTTAATCCATGTTTGTTGAAATGCTTAAAGTCACTCATCATTTAATCCATGTTTACTGTTTAGTTTTTATGGATGTTCTTTCTGTTTTCTAAGCATGTTTTCTCTTCTATTTTGTTGTTATTTTTGCTGGTTTATTTTTGTGGATTGTTTCCTGTTTTAGGAGCATGTTTAGTGTATGTTTGTTGTTCAAATTACTAAGAGGTCTAGTATTTGAACCCCACTTTATTGTTTAGTTTTAGATTGTTGTTTTTGCATATTTTAGACTCTGTTTGTATGTGTTTTTCGTAACATTTGTTGTGCAGTTTTTGTACCCATCTCCCAAGGCAAGAGGCCTCCTTAATTGGCAAATTTGGAGTGACAATTGTTTTGCTTAAAAGGTATTTTCCTGTCCACTTTTAGTTTATTTTCTGATGTGTTGGGAGACTCTTCGGACTTGTTGACCGAGAGCAGCTTGTGTCTTATGTTTGTCTGTGTCTGAACTTGTTTCTTTGGATTACATTGTTATGATAATTACCTGATATGATTTTTTCATATTAACCTCATGTTACTGATTAGCTAGCATGAATTAACCATAGTCCGTATCTGTTTAATTTTCAGAATGTTTTCTTGAAAAAAACATGTTCTTTTGTTTGTGTTTGAATTTGCTGTTTATTTGGATATCATTACTGTGAAATTATATGATATGACTTTACCATCTTAACCTCATGTTTCTGGTAAGCAAGCATGAACTAACCATGGCCCATATCTGTTTAATTTCGGGATGCTATTCTTGAATAAAAGCATGTTCGGATGTTGTGTTTTAAGTCATAATTTCGATTTCGTTTAGGTGAATGTTGATAGATATTTGTTTCTTTTTTTATAACCATGTTTCGTTGTTTAGGTTGTGTTGGCAATATTAATTTACATAGAGAATGGATTTGAAAATGAATGCTAAAATTGAGTTCTCATGTTAGTTTATATTTGCTGAAATTATTGTGTTGTTTTGGTGTTTTCCAAATGTGTTTTAGTATGCGTTTTTTTTTGTTTAATCTTTTTACATGTTCCATGTTTAGGAGAGTTTGATGTGCTAATTTGTTGTCCAAATTGGCATTGTTTTGTTTAGACTTTTCTAGGATGTTTAGATTAAAATTCTGGTTTAGGATTTCTGGTTTTTCTAGTTTTTGTTACTACTTTGGACTTGCATAATTTTCTGCTCGTAATGAATTTTGATTTGAAATTTTTACAGCATGTTCATCATATTGTGGACTAACCCCTGTTAAAATTTCAGGTTATTTGGAGTTGAATTGTGCTACTTTCTGTTTAGGAATCTAGGTTGTTTAGAAGCTGTTTTTAGGGTTTTTTTTTTTTTTCTTACAACTTTGCACTTGCATAATTCCTTGCTCATAATGAATTTGAACCTGAAATTTTGATAGCATGTCACTCATAATGTTAACTATCCTCTGTTAAAATTTCATGTTAATTGGATGAGAATTGTGTAAATTTTCTGTTTAGTACCTTTAGGATTGTTTTTATTGAAATTTTATGTTTGGTGTTTTTCCAAATTGATTTGGCATTTGTTTTTAACTTGAGTGTTTTTGTTTTGTTTAGGACTATGTTAACTTGAGGTCCGATATTTTTAACAAAAGCATGTCTTATACTATCTTGTTAGTCACTTAGGATTCGCTTGTATCGTCGAGTGATATGTGTTTGTGGCCAAGAGCTTTCCTCTGTGGGCTGTTGGTAATGTCCGAGGTTTACGACTGGTCCGAGGGGCCCGACAGATTCACCGGATGAGGCAGTCGCCTTTAAGAGATTGTGATCGAACGCCGTAAGAGGCAGTCAGCTTAAAGGGTGTTGGATAATGTGTCATTTCCATAAAAGTTCTAGAGGGGGGTTGTCTAGACCCAATAGCATGTCATTGATATTAATTACAAGTTTATTTTCTTTGATTAACTTGCTTCATATGTTTTGCTATTTGATTAAATGATTAGGATCTTTCTTAGGTTGTGTGTCTTTGTTTTCTAAGCATCTAAAATGTTATATAAATGTTTTACAATGCTTGTTATTTTTTAGAGTCTCACTTTAGAGTCTAGTGCTTGGTCAATTAGTTTAATTGTTGTTGACCAAGGTAAAGATTAAATCAAAGTATATGCATATTGTTTTATCTTTTGAGGATTATTTAGCTTTCTACTCCAATTTTGAGCATTGGTTGTGAAGAACCATGGAGTTGGAAAAGTCTTTCGGCAACAAGGTATGTTCCAATGCCTCTTATTGATTATTTTGGATTGATTGAATATTGGGTTCATTGGATGATTTGAATTGCTTGAGGAAAAACTCTCTTTGATAGTTCTTATTATTTTGAATGTTATGTTTAAATTCTTGCCTATGGTTATCTTGATGGATAGAATTAGGAAGAAAGAGTTTTTGTTGCAAATATGTTGCCTATTTTAATTGACGGATCCTAACTCTAATTTTTAGTGAAAATTGTTTTCAATGAGTTTTGGATTTCAATTGAACTTATGCTAAGCTTGATTTTAAACTCTTATTCTTTTAGGTAAATTTGAATTGCTTGAAGCCAAGTGTGTTTTCTTTGAGATGTTGATTATCATTTGGTTCAATACTTTCTTATTGGTTTAGCATGAGAAATGAAATTGTTCGATTATACTTGCATCAAACTTGCTTTTATCTTGAATGCTTGTTTTCTAAATTGTTGAAATGAACAATTTAATCTTGAAATTTATTTGAGACCGTTGTCGATCGTAAAATGATTTTTTAACTTTAGGATAACTATGTTTTGTGCCAACTATGAATCGTGCTCAAGTCCTTTTCGAAGAATTTGAGGTTTATCCTAAGTGTTGTGACATCCTCCATGATATTCACAATTGGATTTGAGGTCAAATCCTCAAGAACCAGGAGGGGAAGATATGCCCCGGGTTCCAAAGACCCACCATAATGTGCCTACGGTCCAAACCGTTAAAACACAAGCCAAGGTAAGTATTTATCTAATTTATCTATCTAATGGACTTGTGGATTTATGTAGGTAAATTGACTTTTCGAAGCTTGGAATGAAGAAGGAATTTGTTTTCCTTAAATTCAACTTTTGTAACCAAGCTTTCGTTTTATTTTATTGTAATTTAAAAATACTTTATTTTTATTTCAAACTCGTTAATCGGCAAACTTTAGCCTTTAAAAGTATATTTTTGTAATAGTCTTCAAAGGATGGTGAACCAAGAGAGAACCAAGAGCTGAACCGGCCAATCCAAGAGACAAAGGGCTGAACCGGACTGAACCAAGGCCAAACCAAGAGAACAAAGCCTGAACCAGCCAAACCAAAGGTTGAACCAAGCTGAACCGGCGCTGCCCAGCGAACCGCCCGAGTAGTTTTCTGCTTCGCTGCCAACGGCTATTTTTATAGCCGTTGCCGACGCCTCTCTCCTTCTCCTCCTTCGACTTCACCATTTCTCTCTTCTATTTAAGTTTTCTTCCACCTCTGTAAAACGTTTAGCTTGTATTACGCATTTTTGGAAATCAGAGAAGAGTTCTCTTCCGTTTAACGATTCTGTCGTCGGTGTTCAGCCGGAGCTTCGCTCCTGATGGCTTCACCAGAGTGTCCCGCGAGCCCTGGATTGCTTGGCGGTACTCTTAGTCGTCTCTGCCACTACTCGTTCTTGCTAGAACTTGAGGGTAGCAGAAGGTGGCGAAATCCATTGCTCCTTCCTCCTAGAGCTCCTTCGCTGGCAACGAAGGATTTCTGTCACCCAGAACGCCGAGTCGTTTCTGGGTCGGCTTGGGGCCTTTCATTTCCATCCTCCACCAATTCCGCATCATTCTGAGCAACACCCACCTCTCGGTAATCGACTCACGTCCCTCGCCTCCCCTCCTCTTTTCATCTCTTTTTTCCAGCATGTTTTTAGTGTCTGTTTTAGGGTGTTTTGAGCACCGATCTCTGTTTCGTTTTGTTTGTCTTCCGCATGCATTTTCTAACCCCCATTTGCAGGCCCGTAGCCTATCACAAAGTGACCTGTCAGGCCTCCACAATGAGCTTCTTTTACAAGGCTTCGTCTTAAACTGCCTTGAGGAATGCACAACTTTCCCGCTTTAACCAAATAGCCGTCCATGAAATGATATTCTCCTTTGGATTTGTCCAAACATTTGATGTAGATGAGTCCAAAGTCAAGGTCAGTTTCATAGTGCTCCTTAATCCAATCGAAACCAAAGAATCTAGTCCCTAACTCCTTAAGTAGAACGCGTTTCCTAGAGAGTGCATCAGCCACGACATTATTCTCCCCTTTTATATACTTCAGGGTGTACGGAAACCTCTCTAAAAACTCCACCCATGTGGCATGTCTGTTGTTCAATTTATGTTGACTCTTGATATGTCTTGTCAGTATTGATAACAAAATCTCGAGACAAGAGGTAATGTTGCCAATGCTCTTATGACAGCATAAAATTTCTTATCATACGTGGAGTAATTTAGGGCAGCTTCTTTCAATTTTTTGCTAAAAAATGCAATGAGTTTCTCCTCTTGTATAAGTATGGCTTCTATGCCTACTCCAGAAGCATCACTCTTAATTTCGAATACTTTATTAAAATCTGAGAGTGCAAGTACGTGTGAGTGGCATAACTTGTCCTTAATTAGCTCAAAACTCTTTTGACAGGCCGAGGTCCAGGTAAACTCTTGGTTTTTCTTCATGCAATCCATAAGTGGTAAGACTATTGAGCTAAAGTCCTTGATAAACCTCATATAGACAGAGGCGAGTCAGTGGAAGCTACGTACCTCAGTTATAGAATTAGGTGTAGGCCAATCCTTAATGGCCTTGATCTTGTCAATATCAGCTTCCATTCCACCCTTAGAAATAAAAAACTCTAGAAAGTAAACCTTGTCTTACGCGAATGAGCATTTACTTAAATTTCCATACAACTGAGCTCTTCGTAGGGTTCGGAAGAGTATACTTTGTAATATCCAGTTTTACGGGATATTAATATTATATTATATGATGGCATTTTTGTAAATATGTCAAAATAAGTCCGTTTTACAAAAAGAAAGCATTATTAGAATCCTAACGATTAATTGGAATTTTAAGAAATTTGTGAGAATTTTCAGAGTAATAACGCTATATTTCGAGTAATTACGTTTCTCGTAATATAAAAGACGTTTTAGTAAAAATAGTAAACGAGATCCGATTTGCAAACGGACAGTTTTAATGGAACCCTAATAATGAGTTAGGCTTATTGGTGAAATAAGAGAATTTGGAGAAACCAAATCGTTAGTAAATTAACGAAACGAAGGACGAAACAAATAGAAAATCAAAGGAAGGACGAAACGGTAATTTTACAAAGTCAAATTTAAATAAAAACAAAATCCTTCTCCTTCTTCTCCAGGCACTTCACGCATTCAGTTTCCTCTCTCAACTCTCGCGACATTTCCTTCTCCTCACGGCGTTTCTCATTCCGGCGACCGTTCTTCCCTCCGATCGTCTTGATTCTTCGTGTTTTCTCCTCCAATCGCAACCCTAGGTATGATTCTAAAGTTTTAGGAAGGTTTATTTTGGTTTTTACGGAGTAAAAACGATTAGGGTTTCATTTAGGGTTTGTGAAAAACTTTATTTAGGGTTAGAAATCGATAGGTTTATCGAGTTTATGGATATAAAGGATGTATTGAACGTTATTGGATAAAGTTAGATTGAATCGTGAGAAATGTTAAAATTAGAGAATTTTCAAGTTTTAGGGAAACTCGTTATTGGTGGTTTTTGAACTATCGAGCATAGATTGTTGTTTAAATGTCTCGATTAGTTAAATTAGAGTTTTAGGAATTTCCTTAGTTAGAGATTTTGTTAGTTTGGACATTAAATTGTGTAAGCGCATTTTAATGACAATTTGGTGAAATTGCTTAGGTAAACAACGCTCGTGGACGGAGCTTGAGCTGCAACGGACACGAGGTAAGTTCTCGTGACTTACTCTGGCCGATAGGCCTAAACCGTACGTCGAAGTCGTCTCGAGGAGTTTTGGTGATGTGTTTTATTTAATTGTTTCGGTTGGGTAGTTAGGTTTGGTTGTTCTATAGGATGTTTGATATAGTGTTTTGATGGTATTCGTAGAGTTTTAATGGTATGCTCTTTATGTATGTTTATGTTTATATTGAACTGTTCATGCATCATGGTTTTAAAAATGTCATGAAAATGAATTTATGCACGGATTTCATGAAAAGAACATGCATCGTAAAGGCAAGTAAAGTATCACAATAAACAACCATGACATGGGGTTATCGGAGATGAGGTTTAGACCTGGCGTTCAGTGGTGAGCGGGTTTTCCTCCCTTCAGATGGTGTGGGCTGTCTAACCTCTGGACGTGCCCTATCCATCTGTCGAGCATTTTCGATAACCATAGACTGACACGTACTGATATATGCATTGACATGGATGGTTTTCATAGCATTGAGCATACATGACCATGCATTAGCATTTACGTAGAGCTTACTGAGATTTTTATCTCATAGGTGTCTTTATAGTGTAGGTGACATTGATCCAGGTGAGGAGGAATTCCCTCTACCAGACGATAGTACAGATTGATGGAGGATGGCCTGTGAAGTGCACTGGGCAGTCGTTGCATTTTGACCCGTGGGGAAATCACGTAAAGGTATTTTGGGACATGGTAGTTAGATCGTAGGAAAATTGTATAGTTAGAACATTTTAGGATGTTTGGTTCTGACTAGTTGGTACGTTTACGTTTTAAAGTTTGTAAACGTTTTAGAAACTTGTTTTGTAAAATGTTTGATAATAGGGATATGTTCAGTTTTTAAACATATCCATGCAGTTCGTTTTCATTTCATTTTAAACATGTTTTGAGTCGGTTTAAATGGGACTATGGAGGAGATACGAGTATTTGGGGTTTTATGTTAAGTTGTATTTGGAAATGTATGAGGTGTAATGATAATCGGAGAAGAGAAGAGAAGAAGTAGGGGAAAAGAAAGGAGAACCAGAGAAAGGGAGAGCCGAGCTCTTTGGAAGAATTTCCAGAGAGCAGGGCGATCGATCGCCCCCTACTTGGTAACTTCTCTGGATTTTTCCAGAGAAGTTGTCGAGCGATCGCTGGGCGATCGCTTGGCAGGATGGTGGATCGCCAGAGGGGCGATCAGCCAGGCGATAAGTCGCCTGGCAGCGATTGCCATGGGCGATCGATCGCCCCTCCACTTTGGTTGCCATTTGTCGATTTTGCCCCTCCTTTCAGCCGATTGTTTCTGTTTTTAATTGGTCATTTGTTTTAATTATTTTAACATTTTATTAAATTGATTGTTTTCAATTGTTTTAATTTGTTTTTATAAT
Organism: Begonia masoniana; assembly: GCA_022432975.1. NCBI lineage: Eukaryota > Viridiplantae > Streptophyta > Magnoliopsida > Cucurbitales > Begoniaceae > Begonia > Begonia masoniana. Next base: position 23,677,158 of record CM039512.1, on the reverse strand, counting down.
TGATTGTAAATTTTGATTTAAGTGGTTTTAAAACATAGATTTCGATTTAGATTCCGCTTAGAGTTTGTTTAAAGTATAAGGATAAAAAAAGAAAATAATATAGTACAAAAAATCGGGTATAGTATTAGGGTCGTCACAACTTATGGTATCAGAGCCCCCGGGTTTTAAAAACGGTTCTGTAGACTGCTCGACTGCACAGCCACTACGCGGACATCATTCCTCAACTGTAAGTATGTTTATATGTTTTCTTTAAGCTCTAATTCTTAGGATGCTTGTTTTAACTTTGATATAGGAAGTATATAAACATGGTGCATTGAGGAGACGATAGAGACGATACGATAGACACCCTTAAAGACTTCATTGCCCAATAGTCCCAACACATGGAACGTCAGGCCCAACAGATGGAGAGACAGTCTCAGCAATTGGGTACCCTGATTGATCGCGAGGGTGCTAGATCTCGGGAGACAGCAACTCATGGTAATCGAGGGATGGAAAGATTTCAGAGACTCCAACCTCCGGTATTCAACGGACAGTCTACGGATCTCTCTTCAGCCGAGGAGTGGATTCGAACCATGGAGGATATGCTGGCCTATGCTAGCATTGAGGATGGAGAGAAGGTTGCATTGGTGACTTACCATTTGGCACTGAATGCCCGATTTTGGTGGGATTCCATCAAGGTGACCACCGATGTGATGATTATGGGTTGGGAGCGGTTCAAGATGTTGTTTTATGATAAGTATTTCAGCCATATAGTACGGGAGGGGAAGATGGTTGAGTTTATGCAGTTGCGGCAGGTCGGTTCTATTGCCGAGTACGTAAGGAAGTTTGAAGCAATGTCCCGATTCGCGCCACGTCAGGTCAGCGTTAACGAGGACAAGGTACGTAGATTTTTGCAAGGGCTTAGTCAAGAGTTTTGGAGGAGCCTCACTATATCAGGAGTACGGAATGTGTCCTACGATGAAATTGTGGCCAGGGCACTTGAGATCGAGGCTGTAGACCAGAGTTCTGTTAAACCAAGGGAGCCAGCTAGAGGCTTCTTTGGTGAAATCCACCCACGGCCTTAGAATAAAGGCTGGCAATCGAGAGGACAGCCACAGCCACAGCAACAAAAACAGAGGGGTGTAAAGAGGCCCTACGATGGTAAAGGCGAGCAGGGCAAAGGGAAACAGGTCCAAGGGGCTACTTAGAAGCCCATTTGTCCTAAATGTCAGAAGGAGCACTACGGCACTTGTCGGTTGGGCACGAACAGTTGTTACCGATGTGGAGAGGTCGGTCATTTTGGTCAGAACTGTCCAAGAACAGCTACCGATCAAAGAACAATTATGCCAAGAATCTTTGCATTTATCGAGCCTGGTGACGTCGACGACGAGGCTCAGCCCTCAGTGATAGCAGGTACTATTTTAAATTATGGGAGTGGCAGTATTTTCTTTAATAGACACGGGGGCTACGCATTCTTTTGTCTCCACAGCCTGCGTATCTAGATTGAAGCTTGTGCCTGAGTTAGCAGAATACAAATACAGTGTGATGCTACCTTCAGGAGAGCGTATGTAGTCAGGTCAGGTTGTCCAGGGTAATATTGTCTCAGTCGGGAACAGTACCCTCTATGCCCGCTTGATTGTTATGGGCATAGAGATCTACGATCTGATCTTAGGGATGGACTGGCTATCACAACACTACGCCACCATCGATTGTCGATCTGAGATTGTGACATTTCGACCCCCGGGTAAAGCCGAGTTTTCTTATCAGGCGATGAACAGATTGAGTAGATCGCCTATTTCCTATTTCATGAAGGTCACCGAGCAATTTAAAGCTGAGTGCTTTATTTATTTGGCCACTGTATTTGATACTCAGTTGCTCAGTGAAGTAAAGCCGAGTGACATTCCCATAGTCAGAGAATTCTCTGAGATATTCCTTGACGATCTTCCTGGATTACCGCCGGATAGAGAGATCGAATTCGTTATAGATGTATATCCTAGCCCCGCGCCAGTGTCTAAGAATCCATACAGATTGGCGCCCGCTGAATTGAGAAAGTTGAAAACTCAGCTAGAGGAGTTACTGGATAAGGGTTTCATCCGACCCAGCTTTTCACCCTGGGGTGCGCCCGTTCTTTTCGTCAAGAAGAAAGATGGGACTCTCAGGATGTGCGTGGATTATAGGGAGCTGAATAAGCTCACAGTGAAAAATAAGTATCCACTGCCTCAGATAGATGATTTGTTTGATCAGCTGCATTTTTTGACAATAATGCTCGCCTTATGACCATTAGCAGGGGTCCATCTTGAGGCTTGCATTCATCGCCTTCTTCATCGCTCTCTTTTACTACTTCGTCCTCATCTACTTTATTGTATTGGCCTTCATCCTCTTCACTCTCCCATTCACCCATGGATTCCGTGATGACCATCACACGGTGTTGGTGCATTCGTTAGCATAGTGTCCTTTACCCAAACACTTGAAGCATTGGACATCACGTGCTCTTGGTTCTTTTGGTTGTGGTTCTTGAGTTTTGTTTTGTTGGGGATTGTACGGGGTGTTGGGTCCTTTTGGGGGCCAATTTTGATTGAAAGGCCTTTTAACCTCTAGCTTTGAGGTAGGTTTGTCGGAATTGACATTTGTTGGTGGAAACTTGTTAGGCAAGTTGATGAGCTCCAACCTGCAAGTAGGACTCAAGAACTCGAAGAAGTCCGTTAGCTCCGGGTGACACAAATTCGAGTAAAACCAAGAATGAAAAATTTAAAAGAAATATCAAACGTGCTTGAAATTTAATGAAATTTTAGGTGAATCTTGTTAAGTGAGTGAGTTGTGTGCTGGTGAAAATCGTGGTCCAGATTCGTTAAGATGAAGTATTTATGGACTGTTTTTCGAGATCACCCAGATGTCATCATGGCCCTTCGTCGTCCTCGGGAGTCCCACAACAAAATCCATGGAGATCTGCTCCCATTTCCACTCCGGAATAGGCAGTGGCTGTAATGTTCCTGCTTGCCTCTGGTGTTCCGCTTTCACCTGTTGACAAACTAAACAGGTTTCGACATAATTGGCGACCTCTCTCTTCATGTTTGGCCACCAGAAGTGTTGCTTTAAGTCCTGGTACATTTTGGTACTTCCTGGGTGCACAGAATAAATTGAAGAATGCGCCTCAGCCAATATTTCCTTCTTTAGCTCCTCATCGTTAGGCACGTACCACATGTGCCTGAATTTTAGAATACCATCCTCTGATAAATAGAAATCCGACAAATCCTCAGATGTCAAGCCCAATCGAAACTCCTCGCACTCCATATCATTCTGCTGAGCTTCACGGATCTTATCCAGAATAGTCGGCCTGAGAGAAATATTAGTGAGCATATTGGACAACTCTGTCACTATCTCCATATCGAACTTCTCAGTCTCAGACCGTAATGTAATCGACATCGCTGCAAGTGAAGGGTGACTCGCAGTAGGCATTCGGCTTAAAGCATCAGCGACCTTGTTCGCCTTTCCTGGATGGTACTTTATCTCAAACTCATAGTCTTTGACGAATTCGAGCCACCTTCTCCGCCGCATATTTAGTTCCTTCTGCGTAAACAAGTACTTCAAGCTCTTGTGGTCTGAAAATATTTCGCACTACTGCCCATATAAATAATGTCTCCAAATCTTCAGCGCGAAGACCACGGCTGCTAACTCTAGATCATGCGTAGGATAATTCTGCTCGTACGGCTTCAACTGTCTATAAGCATAAGCAATCACCCTACCCTCCTGCATAAGCACGCATCCGAGTCCAACTCCGGACGCATCGCAATATATACTGAATTTATCACCTTCAACAGGCAATGTCAACACTGGAGCGGTGGTCAACTTCTGCTTCAACTCCATAAAACTATTATCACAAGCAGCCGACCATACAAACTTCTCATTCTTTCGAGTCAAGCGTGAGAGGGAACTGCAATCTTTGAAAATCTCTCTATAAACTTCCGATAATAACTAGCTAATCCGAGAAATCCACGTACTTCATGCACATTTTTAGGCTGCGGCCAATCTCTGACCACCTGAATCTTGCTCGGATCTACAGAAACTCCTTCATGCGATATGATATGGCCAAGAAAACTGACCCGATCCAGCCAAAATTCACATTTGGAGAACTTCGGATAAAGCTGGTGTCGTTGCAAAATCCCTAAAACAATCCTCAATTGCTCTTCATGCTCCTCTTTCGTCTTAGAATAAATCAATATATCATCAATAAAAACCACAACAAATTTGTCCAAGTACTCCTTGAAGACTCAGTTCATTAAATCCATAAACGCTGCAGGGGCATTAGTAAGTCCAAAAGACATAACTAGGAACTCATAATGCCCATACCTCATTCGGAAAGCCGTCTTCTGAATATCCTCCTTTCGGACCTTCAACTGATAGTAACCTGAGCGTAGGTCAATCTTGGAAAATACTCGGGCACCCTGGAGTTGATCAAACAAATCATCGATCCGTGGCAGTGGATACCTATTTTTCATTGTAAGCTTATCAGCTCTCTGTAATCCACACACATCCTGAGGAGTTGATCAAACAAATCATCGATCCGTGGCAGTGGATACCTATCTTTCAACTCAGCAGGCACCAATCTATACGCATTCTTTGATACTATCGCCGAACTAGGATAAATATCTATCACAAATTCGATCTCCCGGTCTGGTGGTAAACCAGGGAGATCATCGAGGAAGATCTCAGAGAATTCTCTGACTATAGGAATGTCACTCGGCTTTACTTCGCTGAGCAACTGAGTATCAAATATTGTAGCCAAATAGATAGAGCACTCACCTTTAAAATGCTCGTTGACCTTCATGGAATAAGAAATAGACGATCCACTCAATCGGTTCATCGCCTAATAGGAAAACTCTGCTTTATCCGGGGGTCAAAAGGTCACAATCCCGGATCGACAATCGATGGTGGCATAATGCTGCGAAAGCCAGTCCATAATGCCTGACACCACCACGTTCATCCGGATCTCCGGATTCAGCCTTTCCATAAACTGATGCACTTTGTCTTCATTGTCACTGACAAGACGCGGTGCAAATCGTGATAAAGCCTCGAACTTTCGAATATAATCAGCAACTGAACCAGTTTGCTTCAGCTGCGTAAACTCGTTTCTCTTAGCCACCCTCACCGTGTGGCGGAAATACTTGTCAAAGAATGCGGTCTTGAACCGTTCCCAGGTCATAATCGACACATCCGTCATCGACTTGATCGAATCCCACCAGAAACAGGCATCTAACGCCAAATGGAAGGTGACATAGGCCACCTTGCTCCCGTTCCCAAGTTCTGCATAACCCAGCATATCCTCCATCACCCTGATCCATTCCTTAGCAACCGTTGGATCAGATGATCTGCCGTCGAATACTGGAGGTCGGAAGCTTTGGAACTTCTGCATGTCCTGGTTGTTAGGAACCACCAAATCTTGGGCCCTCTGGTTCTCTCAGTTCACCAGGTTCTTGATTTGTTGCGCCTGTCGGTCCATGTGTTGAGACTGACGGTCCAACAATTCCGTAAGTCTGTCTAAGGTGTCATCCCTAGGATCTCTTCCTCGAGTCATATTGTATAAAGCCTATAAAAGTTAAACAGATAATCCTAAGAAGCAAAAACAAAGAAATAAAATAGAACGTACTTACAGTTGATTAAGGATGTCCGCGTAGTGGCTGTGCAGTCGAGCAGTCTACAGAACCGTTTTTAAAACCCGGGGGCTCTGATACCATAAATAGTGACGACCCTAATACTGTACCCATTTTTCCCATAATATATATATATATATATATATATATATATATATATATATATATATATATATTTATTTATTTTTATATATACTTACTTATTTATACTTAAGCTTTAACCTAAACGTTCGAGCGGAAATTAAACTTTAAAAATCGGAATTAGAACCGAAATCGTTATAGTCGTTTAGAAAACCATTTAAAACAAACATTAAAAAGATTTATAAAACAATTTAAAACTATTAAAAGAAAACTTAATAAAAGATTAAAACAATTGAAGCAGTGAAAACTAACAAAAACAGGGGAAGAAACAGGCAATCGCCCAAAAATAAAGCGGCGATCGCTGGTTTTGCCAGCGATCGCCTGGGTGAAGCGATCACTGATCGCGGTAACAACACGAGGGGCAATCAATCTCCCATTTCGAGCAATCGACCGCCGCTCGCTCTGGAAATTTATTTCTAGAGCGCTCGGCGATTCGCCCAGCGATCGCCTAAACACAAGGGGCGATCGATCGCCAATCGCTCTAGAAAATTCTTTCCAGAGCGCTTGGCTTCCCCCTTTTTCTTTCCTCTTTCCTTTTCTTTTTGTCATTCCCTTCTAGCCCAATTCTTTCACAATTTCATTAACACTATTTCACCCACATCTCAACCATACACTCCAACATAAATTCACTCAAAATCTCATCCAAAACAACGACTCAAACACGTTTAGAAACATAGCCTAGTTTCATGAAAATAAACCGCGTGGACATGTTTAAAAACCGAACATTTCCCTAATACCAAACATTTACAAAATACTTTTCAAAACGTTTAAAAACTAAAAACATAACCTATCCACTATCCAGAACCAAACATCCTAAAATGATCTATCTGTACAAGTAATTTTCTCTAAATAGTTTCTATCCAAAATAGCCCAAAATACCTACATACGTCCCCACGGGTCATGAACGCCTTGACTGCGCCAGCACACTCCCGTGATCATTCTTCGTCAACTGGACTCATGCTTCAGGAGGAGGAACGTCATCCTCACCTGTCTCGTAATCACCTACACCATACAGACACATTATGAGATAAAAATCTCAGCAAGTTTCGTAAATGCAATGCATGCTGTGCGTATAAGTTTCAGAAATCATGCAATATTTTCTTATCATTACGTCGCAGACAGAATGTCACCGAGGTCTCAGCCTATTAGATGGAGAGGACACATCTGGCGGTCGGACTGCCCTCTTCACCTAACCGAGGGGTGGGGGGGGGTACACTCTCGAATCCATAACAGCCGTGCCTGAGCCCCACCTCGCGTAACCAGATACAGATTACATTGATTCATTACGTTCATTCATTTCATTTTCATAAACACGTGCAGAAGTCCGTTTTCATGCTATTTTAAAATACGTGATGCATGAACAGTTATAAATATAAAATAAACAAACATCATACATACCATCAAGACTATAAAAAGCATAACCTATAAAAGAACTAACCCTATCTACCCAACCAAGCATATAAACAAACAACTCTCCAAAGATCCTTGACGCGACATCGACATACGGTGTAGGCCACTCGGCCAACTAAGTCACGAGAACTTACCTCGTGGGTGCTGAACTTTGAGCTCCATCCACGAGCGTTGTTTGTCTGAGGCAAAACACAACAATTGTCGTTAAAACGAGATTTAAATCGTTAAACTCCAAATTCAACGAAACCTTAACGAAGGAAACTCTCCTAAAATTCTAACTTAATTTTTGAGAAATTTTATCGAGCATTCATGCTCATGAATTTCCAAAACTCCATTAATGGAGGTTTCTCATATCTCAAATATCTGATTTTCAACCTAAACGCCGCATACACTCTAGATTTCGTCCAATAACGTTTATACGTTCAATATACTAACTAATATGTCATACTATCAGTTTCTAACTTGAAACTACGTTTTTCACAAAACCTAAACGAAACCCTAATTGTTAACGTTCCGAAAACTACGAATAATCTTTCTAAAACCATAGATTCATACCTAGGGTTGAGTTTGGGAAAGAAAATGTGAAGAATGGAGGAGGAACGGAGGAGGAATCGTTGACGGAGAGGAGTGAGCCGTGAGTCGCCGTATAGAGAAAGGAGAAATCGCATGGGAAGGAGAAGAATTGCGTGGAGAAGAAGAGAAACATTTGTTTTTAATTAAAATTTAACTTGGCAATTTACCATTTTGTCATTCCTTTGATTTTCTATTTGTTTCGTCCTTCATTTCGTTATTAACTAACGATTCGGCTTCTCCAAATTTTCTTACTTGGCCAATAACTTCAACTTACTAACAGGGTGCCATTAAAACTGTCCGTGTCGCAATTCGGACCTCGTTTGCTATTTTTACCAACGTATCTTTTACATTACGTAAACTAATTTCTCAAAATTAGCGTTTAACTCTTAAAATCCCCAAAATTTTCCCTTAAAATCCTTAATAAATCATTAGGACCATAATACACTTTTTTTTTTACAAAAATAGACTTGATTGACATAATTAAAAAATATCATTATATTGTTTACAAATCTCGTAACTCCAAGTGTTACATGACGGGCCTCCCGAGACATGTCAATTAAGTCTTTCTGGAAGTAAAGTAGTAACGGTTATCCTCAAAGTTCCTTCATCCGTTAGCTTTGGCGGTTGTACCACCACAAGCAAAACGTCGGCCCGTAAGTTCCAGAGAGGCTAATGGATTTTACTTCACTCGAGGAATCATGCTTAGGAGGAGGAACGTCATCCCACCTTATCGAATCACCTACACCATACAGACACATATGAGATAAAAAATTCAGCAGTTTCGTAAATGCAATGCAGGCTGTGCGTATAGTTTCAGAATCATGCAATATTTTTTATCATTACGTCGCAGACAGAATGTCACCGAGGTCTCAGCCTATTAGATGGAGAGGACACATCTGGCGGTCGGACTGCCCTCTTCACCTAACCGAGGGGTGGGGGGGGGTACACTCTCGAATCCATAACAGCCGTGCCTGAGCCCCACCTCGCGTAACCAGATACAGATTACATTGATTCATTACGTTCATTCATTTCATTTTCATAAACACGTGCAGAAGTCCGTTTTCATGCTATTTTAAAATACGTGATGCATGAACAGTTATAAATATAAAATAAACAAACATCATACATACCATCAAGACTATAAAAAGCATAACCTATAAAAGAACTAACCCTATCTACCCAACCAAAGCATATAAACAAACAACTCTCCAAAGATCCTTGACGCGACATCGACATACGGTGTAGGCCACTCGGCCAACTAAGTCACGAGAACTTACCTCGTGGGTGCTGAACTTTGAGCTCCATCCACGAGCGTTGTTTGTCTGAGGCAAAACACAACAATTGTCGTTAAAACGAGATTTAAATCGTTAAACGTCCAAATTCAACGAAACCTTAACGAAGGAAACTCTCCTAAAATTCTAACTTAATTTTTTGAGAAATTTTATCGAGCAATTCATGCTCATGAATTTCCAAAACTCCATTAATGGAGGTTTCTCATATCTCAAATATCTGATTTTCAACCTAAACGCCGCATACACTCTAGATTTCGTCCAATAACGTTTAATACGTTCAATATACTAACTAATATGTCATACCTATCAGTTTCTAACTTGAAACTACGTTTTTCACAAAACCTAAACGAAACCCTAATTGTTAAACGTTCCGAAAACTACGAATAATCTTTCTAAAACCATAGATTCATACCTAGGGTTGAGTTTGGGAAAGAAAATGTGAAGAATGGAGGAGGAACGGAGGAGGAATCGTTGACGGAGAGGAGTGAGCCGTGAGTCGCCGTATAGAGAAAGGAGAAATCGCATGGGAAGGAGAAGAATTGCGTGGAGAAGAAGAGAAACATTTGTTTTTAATTAAAATTTAACTTGGCAATTTACCATTTTGTCATTCCTTTGATTTTCTATTTGTTTCGTCCTTCATTTCGTTAATTAACTAACGATTCGGCTTCTCCAAATTTTCTTACTTGGCCAATAACTTCAACTTACTAACAGGGTGCCATTAAAACTGTCCGTTCGCAATTCGGACCTCGTTTGCTATTTTTACCAACGTATCTTTTACATTACGATAAACGAAATTCTCATAAAATTAGCGTTTAACTCTTAAAATCCCCAAAATTTTCTTAAAATCCTTATAAATCATTAGGACCATAATAACACTTTTTTTTTTACAAAAATAGACTTGATTTGACATAATTAAAAAATATCATTATATTATTGATTTACAAAATCTCGTAAATCCAAGTGTTACATGACGGGCCTCCGAGACATGTCATTAAGTCTTTCATGGAAGTCCAAGTAGTAACGGGGTATCCTAAAGTTCTCATCCGTTAGGCTTTGAGGTTGGACCACCACAAGGCAGCGTGGCCCGTAAGTTCAAGAGAGGCTAATTGGATTTTTACTCACTCGGAGTAATCATGGCATTCGAAAACTCTCTCAACTTTGTCAACCTAATCTAAATATGTGTGCCCATCACACGTTCCATTGAAAGGGGGGATGGTTATCTTGATGTTTCGAAGGTCGTCGTTGTCCCTACGATGATTTGGCCGGTACTTTTCATCGTCTCCGGTCCAATCCTCATCCTCCGAATAATGAGATCTCCTTCTTTGGGGTTCAGCCCATTCTTCCTCTATGGGTAGTTGGGGGGTAGGATTATGACGTCTAAGACGTTCGGGAATGATCCTAGAGGAGGTTTCTTGTGAAGGGACTTGTTTATGGGATTCTTTTTAGGGAGGATTGTTCAATAATGATTGGACTTGTTGGGCAAGGTTATCAACTACGCTCGCTTAGGCATCAATTTGTCCTTGCATGCCTCCTTGAGCACTAGTTTCACCTTCGTGATGTGTAGGTTCGGGAGGGGGAGTACCCTTCGCACGATTTGGCTTTTTGTGTGGTGTGTCATGTGCGAATCCGCTCCTATTAGTCATAATTAAGTGTTTAATTAAAATTCCAATTATTGTCTAACTTGTTTATCCTAATTGGTGAGGTAATTATATGGTTAATGTCTTAGGAAAAATTTCAAGCACTAAGGGTGAATTCTTAGCTAAGACAATAATAAAGTAGGGATCATGCTCATTTAAGGAAACAACTTAATGATAACATTAAACACTTAACAAATTAACTATAGAAATGATTATTTTCAATAAATGTCAATCACCACATATTTAACCCAATTTAATCCAAGTTATCAATTCTACACCAAATCCACTCAAGACAATATTAATATAAACTTAATTATTTCCAAAAACAGCAAGTAATAAGATTAATTCACAAGTTTAATCAAGAGAAACATGCTGAAATTTTCAGAATAAATAGCAGAATTTTCATGTAGTGTTTAGTTCAATTTTTTCCACTTTTAATCATGCAATTGCTAAACTCTTATAAACCAATTTTGTGCATTCAATTAACAGCATATAATAGGTGAGTTTATAAGCTAAAACAAGAGCAACAATCAGTAATTTAACAAGTAAATTCGGGGCACAAAAATGTCTAAAAAACGAGGAGATAATATCATGAACAAACTGATTTTATAGAACTAGTTTTAAGATCGATTCTCATGCATCAATGTATTCAGATTTTGTGAGACATTAATGTCATACTTTTATATAAAAACATAGTTCAAACATAATCAAAAGATGCTAGAAAAATCGAAACAAAAATAGTCATAAAACCAAGTAGAAATACTACTTCAAGTAAACCGAGACAAAATGAAGCCAAAAACCGTGATGAATAATCAATGACGTAAACTGGTTTTGTAATTTTAACTTTAGGCCGATTTTATGCAATCAATAATTAGGTTTTGAGTTCATTTATGCAATCAATAAACACGAGATCTTGAATAGTGTGCCTTGTCGGGCTGAGGTTGCTGGTAGTAGCACCCCGAGGGGACCTCTATGATGGATGATTGGCAAAACATGAAATTCTGAATAGGGCGCCTTGTCGGGCTGAGGTTGCTGGTAGTATCACCCCGAGGGGTCCTCTATGAAGAATTAAACAATTAAAGCAATGAACAGCAAATAAGCACAACTGAGTGATAGAAACTGCATGTGTTAGGTTGATTGCATCATGAGTCGCCTTTGTTTGCCCTACTTGCTAAGCATTAGGCTTATGTTTTTGTGTTCTGTGGTGTAGGTGACGGAGCGTTCTCAGGTGAGCTTGAGAGAGACGACCAGGATTAGTAGCGGTCGGTGATACATGGAGCTTGCCGGTTTGTGCATTTGTCGGGGCGTTTCGACCTAGTTCTCGGAGTGTGGTTCGTATTGGAGTTGTAAAGGTCTATGGTTAGTTTTGTGAGTTGATTGAATGGATATGTTTGGTGGTGGTTTTCTGGTTGGAGTTGGTGGTTGTATGTTTATTTGTGGTTTGATATTTGGGGTATGATATGTGTGGGAGTTTTGGGTTTTGTGGTGGATTTGTATAGATTTTATTTTGTAGTTGGAGATATTTTGGTTAGTTTGGTTAGTCTGGATTGATGTTTATAGAATTGGGTGATACTGGTTGGAATTGTGATTTTAAACGTTGTTTATTTTCAGGTTTTGGATTTCGAAACTTTTAGGCGTTATATTGCCGTTTTTTTTTAAGTCAAATATTTTATGAAAATTATTTTAAATTTCCAATTTAAACGCGGGGTTGGCTAGCAAAGTAGCGCACCGAGCCGAGGTGGGTTCGGGGGCGTTACAGGTTGCCCTTGGATGAAAAAGGATGGATGGCCAAGATCAAGGCAAACAAGCACACATCCTAGGGAGGAGATGAATGTCATGCCTAAATGGATCAATGGAGGGAATCTTGCCACATCATCAATCCATGTTGCCACTAACTCTTGTACCTGCAAAATCATACCTTTAAATGTGGGCTCTTCTTTTGGCCATGGCTTCCTTTGGGCTTGATCTTGTGAAGGCTTTTTTTCTTTGAATAATTGGTTGAATTTCTTCAACCCATAATCCACCAACATACATCTAACCCTAACCACACAATCTAATGCATGATGCAATTATATAATTCATACAATAAAGGCGAATGTATGCCAAATAAGTTCAAAAATAAAAAATTACAAAGATAGGGGCCCGAAAAGACAAATTCCCATCGGGCTAGTTGGTGACTTCCTCCAAGTGCTCCATATGCATTCCTTCCAAGAATTATACCTACAAGAGAAAAACACGTAATAAGTAGAGAGAAGATATAAAGTTTCGGACTTTGCCAATTTTTCTTTTGAATGTAACCCGAAGCATGTCATCCTCTCCGGGTGATTTGAGTATTTGACCTCAAATCCGTTGGTTGACTTCTCCCTAAAATTGTCTCCAACGATTTCTTGTCTATTCTTTGAAGGCTCGAATTTGAATGCAACGAGGGTATGTTCTTTCGTTTGAAAATCTATCACCAAATGATACTGTAAATGGCAAAGGGGTTGGATGGTCTTACTAAAATTTTCTTTGTTAAGGGTGGTAGAATTGGATTCGAAAGTTACTTTGGAGGGCGATTGCTCAATGATGGGACGAAATTTTCCAAAGTAATCAAATCCGACATGTAGTGAGGTGGAAATGCTAAAGTCCTTTGACCAAAGAAATAATCCTTCTTCTCTTAAGACCGCAAAAGTAAATTTTCTTACCAATGGATCCTTAACTCTAGTTCTATGGTAGAATTTGTGGTAGTCAAATGGTGGGGAACACGGTTTTGGTAATTTACCAATTTGAAGGATAGAGCGTTTGTGGTCTACAAAGGGAATAAAATTCCTACTTGTTTGTGTAGCTTTAAGAAAGGATGTAGGCAGGCAATTGTGACGGCCCCGACCCCACGTCGGTGCCTCCACGACTTGTGTCGTGCGTGCATACATACGTACATGTGTATTAACCTCGCCCGTTCTCACTTAAATTTTTTTTTCTTTCATTTCATTTTCTTTCATTTCATTTTTCGTTTAATCATTAGAGAACGGGCTCGGTTTTGGGTTCTTAAAATCCTCTACAATACTTGGGGATTGTTCGTAAAATACATTTGAAAAGTATCGTAAAAGGTTGAGTTAAAACGTGTTTTGAAAAGTCAATTTTGAAAAAAAATCGTGTTGAGGGTCAAGTGTGGCACCGATCGATCGGGACCAAGGCCCGATTGGTCCCGCTCGATCGGGCCTGCTCTGGTTTCCCCGGTTAAAACAACCGTAAGCGTCGATCGATCGGGACATAGGCCCGATCGATTGGGCCCTCTCTGGACTCCGACTTAAAATTTTCATGAACCCCAATCGATCGGCGCTTGGTTGCGATCGATCGGGAGGGCACGTTTTGGGCACGCGCACAGCACGGGCACGTTCTGGGCTCGCGCACAACACGCCCAGTGTACCTCGCGCGCGATTGGCCAGCGCCCGGCCAGCGCGCGCCACCCGCGCCCTATTGCCCCTTTTCCTACCCCTTTGCCATTTTCTTCAATCTTTCACCTAAAACACACTCCAATTTCCGCCATCAAAACATCCATCAACAATCCAACTAAATTACACCTCCCAAAATCCGAACATCCGATCTAAATCATCAATTCCCGACACAAAACTACAATTTCGACTTAACACAAACCTACTTTCCAATCACCAAAACTCATCCAAAATCTATTCCATTTCATCAAAACGTTCCACAATCCTCAATATTGTCCAAAACGCATCAACATCAATATCCTATCTATTTTCATCAAAACTATCCATACATAGCGGAAGCTATCAAAAATAAAATCATCAAAACATAAATTTCCAACATATCCAGATACCAAACATCCTAATATGCCTTTCTATACATTTCATCAAATAATTTCAAAACATATAACCTATGCTCCTCACAGGTCGTGCTCGCGTCGACTACGTTGGCCGCTCCCACGAACATCCTTCCTCAAGCTGCAGGCTCGTCGGGTAGAGGGACATCGTCCTCACCTTGCTTGTAGTCACCTACACCATAAAGACACCTATGAGATAAAAATCTCAGCAAGTTCTACGTAAATGTATATGCATGATCATGTATGCAATGAAAACCATCCATGTCAATTCATTTATCAGTACATGTCAGTCTATGGTTATCGAAAACACTCGACAGATGGATAGGGCACGTCAAGCGGTTAGACAGCCCACACCATCTGAAGGGAGGAAAACCCGCTCACCACAGAACGCTAGGTCTGAACCTCATCCCCGATAACCCCACGCCATGATTGTTTACATGATACTTTACTTGCCTTTACATGCATTTTCTTTTCATGAAATCCATGCGTAAATTCATTTTCATGACGTTTTAAAAACCGTGATGCATGAGTAGTTCAATGAACAATAAAGCATACATGACAAGCATACCATCAAAACCTCACATACACAACCGATGTATCATAATACTTAACCTATAAAATATCTAAATCCTAACTACCCAACCAAAACAAATAAACAAACAATGCACCAGACAATCCTCAACACAAATTCCGACATATGGTGTAGGCCAATCGGGCAGAGTAAGTCACGAGAACTTACCTCTCATTCTGTGCACACCGACCTCCTCGTCTTGAACTTGGTCACCTAAATCAATCCATAGCATCCTTTGTAACACCCGACAATTTTGGCTATGTGATTTTCTTAACCATTTTGATTGTCAGCATTTTTATTAACCTTTATGATTTTAAATTTAGTGTCAAGACATATTTATTACAAGTTGAGTGAAACTAGGTTGGGTGGCAAGTTTGTAATTAAGTTGGATTTTTGTTGATATATATAGAAAATGGAAATCCTTAAACCTCATTAAACCCCACTGTCGCCGACATTTCCTCTCTCGGCGATTTTCCATTTTCTCCAAAGCTCTTCCTCTCTCTCTCGGCCAGCTACTCCTCCACCAACAATCAATTCTTCAGTATTCACTTCGACAATCCACACTCTAGGTAAGACTTAGACAATGTAGTTACTGGATAGTTTCTTAGGGCTATGTTTTCAGCTAGAACTTGGGGTTTCAGATTCTTCAATGGTTGGGTTATTGTAGTAACATTTATAATCTGTGTTTATCTGCTAAGTTGAATCTAGTTACTTAGATATTTTTGGAAGCTTAATCTATACGCATTAGGCGCTCGACTAGGAAGATTTAGAAATATATAAGTTAGAACCTAGGATGACTTTCGGTTAGAACTTTTAGGATTTTGATTTAACACTGTAATGTGAAATGTTTCTAGGTTAAGAAGTTTGAAGAGAGGTGCTCAAGTTTCGCTAAGGAAAAAAGGTAAGTGAGTGAGTAAGATTTCCGGCCATTAGGGCCCTACATCTCAAGGGTACTAAGTAGAGGTGTTGTTTATGACGTTAAATATATCTGTGCTAATATCTGGTTGGTTATGGTACTCGAATTGATGTTGTGATCTTTAACGAATGAATGACTTGCTCTGTAGCCCGATGATTTTAGAATGCTCATGCTCATGCATCACGAATCTTTCTCATGCATATGAAAATGTTTTAAAAGCATGATTTTCCCTATGAACAAGAAATGAATATGAAACTTATGCAACAAGGATTAAGAGAGGGTTTGGGGTGGTTTGGCGTATGTCACTGTCCAAAAGGAGGACCATGAATATGACCCGAAAGGGACTATGTACACTCTCACTGTCAACCCCCTTTTTGGCACAAATCCTCCCTTAATCCATATGATGAAAACGATGAACATGAACAAGAACAAGAACACGAAAAGATCATGAACATGTGTTTCCTTTAATTTGTGCATTCATGCATACATGTTAGCATTGCACTCCTTACTAAGCATTAGGCTTATAGTTTAAACCTTATGATGTAGGTGAAGAACAATCAGTGAGGATTTCAAATTCAGTGAAGATGCTTAAGTCTGGTTGCTGGATGGTTGTAAGGGTGACAGTGTGTGGCTGGAAAGGCGATTATGATATTTGGATGCTACCTTTAAGATATTAGTAAGGTTTATGAATATTGAAATTTAAGTAGGAGGGATTTTTCTTAAAAATGTTGAATACTAGTAAACTTGTCTGACTGATTTCTGGGTTGTGAATGATCTGTTTATTTAAGTCTTCTGCTATGCATACTCACAATACGTCTATGGTTTGTGTCAATACAAGTTTGTGTTAGTCGTGTTGGGAGTTGAGAAATTCAGGATGCCCTCTGTAGGTAAAATTCAGGGGTTCATGTCTGTCGATGGATGTTTCTATTGGTAAGTTAAGGTTTCTGTCGATCGGATGATGTCTTCCACCGGATGATGTCTTCTGTCGGATGATGTCTTCCATCGGATGATATCTTCTATCGGATGATGTTGTTTATTTTATTGGATTGAGTGTGTATAAGTTCTGTCGTTTAGCGATCGGATGAAGTTTCAATGAGACACGCGAGATGCACATGTCAACCGGTAGATTTAGATCTTGTTTTCCGATAAAGTGAGTATAGTTTCTTTTGTCGTATGTGACCGGATGATGTGAGCAAAAGTGATTTGTCGCTTTGTGACAGGATGATGTGAGAAAAAGTGATTTGTCATTTGTGACCGGATGATGTGAGCAAAAGTGATTTATCGCTTTGTGACCGGATGATGTGAGCAAAAGTGATTTGTCGTTTGTGATCGGATGATGTGAGTAGTGTTGTTTTGTCGTTTGCGATCGGTAGATGCCTATTGTGTTTCAATTCTCTCAGCCAATGTTTATTATTTTATCTGTTGTATGAATGATAGTTATTCAATAAGTTTTCCGCTGTAAAGTCGAGGGTTAAAGATGGATTTATCATCACTGAGAGAAAATTTGAAATTTTCCGAAAATTCTCTTAGACCGGTTCCATGTCATGGGTAACAAAAACTGGGTCTAAAGACTCGGGGTGCTACAATTATGGTATCAGAGCAAAGCCGGGTTCTAAAATCGATTCTGTTGATTTCATTCCAGCATAGACCGTCACATGAGCACACTCCATCAACTGTAAGTGTTTATGATTTCAGCAATGTCCTTAAGTTAAGATGTGTTTATGACTAATTGTTTAGGAATCCGAAGATGGTAAGAGGCCAACAAAGAGATGACAATGTGGATAGCAATACTATCGCCCAACTAACAGAGTTGGTCATTCGCCAATCCCGACAGATCGAGCAACTTGTAGCCACTAGGGAGGAACAAGGAAATTCTAGCACTAATGCAGCTCGAGATCATGGTGACGAGCGTTTCCATCGACTTCGACCTCCGATGTTTAATGGTCAAGTTTCGGATCTTGTTTATGCTGAGGAATGGGTTCGGAAGATGGAGGACATGTTCAAGTATGCAAAGGTGGATGAGGGAGATAAGGTCACGTGTGCTGTTTTCCACCTGGAGCTGGATGCGAGGCATTGGTGGGACTCGATCCAGAGCACCGTGAATACATGAGCTATGACCTGGGAAATGTTTAAGACTGCCTTCTATGACAAGTATTTTAGCCGAGCTGTTCGGACTAGCAAGAAGATGGAATTTATGCAACTGCGTCAAACCGGTTCAGTGGCCGATTATATATGTAAGTTTGAGGCCTTGTCCAGGTTTGCGCCCCGTCTGGTGGATGATGAGGAAGACAAGATCCATCAATTTGTTCATGGACTAAAATCAGGCTTGTTTAGAGGAGTAAAGACTGCGGGAATTCACAATGTGCCGTTTTCTGAGGTGGCGGCTAAGGCCTTAGAACTGGAAGAGATTGAAGTAACATTACAAGAACAATGTGTGCAGACGAAGAAGTTTACTAGAGAGGCTCAACCACCACAACGACAGAACAAGGGTTGACAACCACAGCAGAATAGGGGCCTCAGCAACAGCAGAAAGGTGTGAAGAGACCTTTCAATCAGAACGATGATCAAGGAAAAGGGAAACGACCACTGGCTCCCCTATGCCTCACCTATCAGAAGAATCACCTCGGCGAATGCAAGTTACATTCTGGCCGCTGTTATAGATGTGATAAGGTTTGACACATTGTCAGGGACTGCCCCATGCCGCCGGACCCGAATAGAGCGAGGGTGGCACCTAGAGTCTATGCCTTGATGGAAGATGAGGATGCAGTACCACATACAGTCATAACAGGTACGATTACTATCTGTGGTATTTCTGCTTATACACTTATAGATACGGGAGCCACTCACCTGTTTGTGGCAACCTTGTTTGTACGTAAGTATAATTTAGAACCCTTGCTGGCCGAGAGGTCATTTAGTGTTATGTTACCGTCAGGGAAGTCCTTACATTCAAAACAGGTAGTAAAAGGTGATATTGCGACCCTAGGAGACAAGAAGTGGTATGTAGAATTAATCGTAATTGACATGAAGGGATATGAAGTTATACTAGGAATGGACTTGTTATTCAGACATCATGCCACGATAAATTGTAGGTCTGGATTAGTTGAGTTCCGACCCCCGAATAGCAATTGGTATTTCTTCCAAGCTATTCCTAAGATAAGTAAAATGCCGATTGTATCCTCACTAGAAGCCCAGCGATTGTTGAAAAAGGGTTGTGAGAGTTTTCTAGCTAGTGTAATTGATGATCGGGTAAAAAGCAGGATAGAACTGCAAGGTATTCCTATAGTCCGAGAGTTTCCAGAGGCATTCTTGGATGACTTGCCCGGGTTGCCACCAGATAGAGAAATTGAGTTTGTGATTGATACATACCTCGAGGTATTACCTGTGTCTAAGAACCCCTACCGCATGGCATCTGTTGAGTTGAATGAATTAAAAGTCCAACTACAGGAATTAGTAGACAAAGGATTTATACGCCCTAGTAGTTCTCCCTGGGGTGCACCTGTTTTATTCGTTAAGAAGAAAGATGGTTCTCTTAGAATGTGCATAGACTACAAAGAGCTAAACAAGTTGACAATTAAGAATAAATACTCTTTACCTCGAATTGACGATCTTTTTGACCAACTACAAGGAGCTAAGGTGTTTTCAAAGATTGACTTACGTTCGGGTTACTACCAACTGAAGGTTAAAGAGGGAGATATACCAAAGACAGCTTTCAGAACCCCCTATGGACACTATGAATTTCTTGTAATGTCGTTTGGATTGACAAATGAACCTGCAGCTTTTATAAATTTGATGAATTGGGTGTTCCGAGAGTACTTGGACAAGTTTGTAATTGTGTTCATAGATGATATCTTAATTTACTCACGGACTGAAACTGACCATGCAGAGAATTTAAGAGTGGTTCTGACGACATTAAGACAGCAGCAGCTCTATGCCAAGTTGTCTAAATGTGAGTTCTGGTTCGATAAGGTCAATTTCTTAGGACATGTCATTTCTGCCAAGGGCATATCAGTAGATCCAACCAAAATTCAGGCTGTTAAGGATTGGCCACAGCCAAGGAATGTCAGTGAAGTCCGTAGTTTCCTTGGTCTGGCAGGTTATGATAGAAAGTTCATTAAGGGATTCTCTATGATAGCTAAGCCTTTAACTAGTTTAACAAAGAAGGACACCAAATACTCTTGGTCTGAAACTTGCGAAGATAGCTTCCAGACACTTAAGCTGAAGTTGACGACAGCCCTTCTTTTGACTCTCCCAATCGAAGAAGGAAGATTTAGTGTTTATTGTGACGCATCTAAAGTGGGACTAGGATGTGTTTTGATGCAAGAAGTTAAGGTTGTGGTGTATGTCTCTAGGCAGCTGAAGAGTTATTAGCAGAATTACCCCACTCATGATATGGAATTAGCCGCAATTGTTTTTGCTTTGAAGATTTGGAGGCACTATTTGTATGGTCAACAGTGTGAGGTGTTTTCTGACCATAAAAGTCTGAAGTACATTTTCACTCAAAAGGAATTGAATATGAGGCAAAGACGTTGGTTGGAGTTTGTTAAGGATTATGACTTTGAGATCAAGTATCACCCGGGTAAGGCTAATGTTGTAGCTGACGCATTGAGTAGGATGTCGATGACAATGCAGCTAGCAATGTCAACCATGTCTATGCCTTTGAGGGCAGAAGTTCAGAATTTCGAGTTGGAGATGGTTTCAGAGTTGTCAACCTTACTTGCTAATGTTACTATTAGACCAACTATCATGAAAATAATCAAAAAGGCACAGCAAAAGGATTCAAGGGAAAATAACATCATGATGAATAAGTTAAACGGCGCCTCCTCTGAGTTTAGTCTCTCCAAGGATGGTATTCTAAGATTTAGAAATCGATGATACATTCCGAGTGATGAGGAATTACATAATATGATTTTGGCCGAGGCACACTCATCCTCATTTTCTGTACATCCTGGTAGCACCAAGATGTATCGAGACTTGAAGTTAGTTTACTGGTGGAAAAACTTGAAGAGGAATGTTGCCAAATATGTGGAATCATGTTTGGTTTGCCAACAAGTTAAGGCAGAGCATCAACGTCCAGGGGGTACCCTTCAACCCTTACTGATCCCCGAATGGAAGTGGGAACACATTGCCATGGACTTTGTTGTGGGACTGCCTAAGACAACTAAAGGTCATGATAGCATTTGGGTTATAATTGACAGGATGACAAAATCAGCTCATTTCCTACCAGTAAGGATAACCTACACGATGGACCAGCTAGCTAATCTTTATGTTTAGGAAATCATCAGGTTACATGGTATTCCAGTGTCTATTGTCTCCGACCGTGATCCCAGGTTCACCTCACGCTTTTAGAAAAGTTTACAAGGCATACTAGGTACAAAGTTATCCTTTAGCACTGCTTTCCACCCACAGACTGATGGACAATCTGAGAGGACTATTCAGATACTCGAGGATATATTGAGAGCATGTGTGCTAGATTTCCAAACATCTTGGAGACGACATCTGCCCTTGGTTGAATTCTCCTACAACAATAGTTACCAGTCCACCATCGGTATGGCACCGTATGAAGCACTGTATGGCAGAAAATGTAGATCACCTTTATATTGGGATGAAGTTGGCGAAGCAAAACTCCTAGGACCCGAGATTTTGCAGCAAATGTGAGATAAGATTGCCACAATTAGGAAAAGGATGATAACTACTCAAAGTCGACAGAAGAGTTATGCAGACCAAAGAAGAAGAGATCTTGAGTTTGCCATTGGAGATGAAGTGTTCCTAAGAATTTCACCGTTTAAGGGAGTTTTAAGATTTGGCAAGAAGGGAATGCTTAATCCACGGTTCATTGGACCATTCCCCGTCCTGGCCAGAATTGCAGTACAACTTATAGATTACAATTACCTCCAACATTGGATAAGGTTCATAATGTCTTTCATGTGTCAATGTTAAGGAAATGCATACGTGATCCGACACATGTTGTTGAATCAACTGAAATCGATATCGAGCCGACACTGACGTATGAAGAGAAACCTGTCCGAATAATGGACGCTGCAGTTAAGACTCTACATAATAAAGAAATTCCTCTTGTAAAAGTCTTGTGGACGAATCATGGCATTGAAGAAGCCACTTGGGAGCGACAACAGGACATGTTGGACAAATATCCAGAGCTCTTTGTTTGATCAATTTTCGAGGACGAAAATTTTGTTTAAGGAGTATTGGATGTAACACCCGACAATTTTGGTCAGGTGATTTTCTTAACCATTTTGATTGTCACCATTTTTATTAACCTTTATGATTTTAAATTTAATGTCAAGACATATTTATTACAAGTTGAGTGAAACTAGGTTGGGTGGCAAGTTTGTAATTAAGTTGGATTTTAGTTAATATATATAGAAAATGGAAATCCTTAAACCTCATTAAACCCCACTGTAGCCGACATTTCCTCTCTCGGCGATTTCCCATTTTCTCCAAAGCTCTTCCTCTCTCTCTCGGCCAGCTACTCCTCCACCAACGATCGATTCTTTAGTATTCACTTCGACAATCCACACTCTAGGTAAGACTTAGACAATGTAGTTACTGGATAGTTTCATAGGGCTCTGTTTTCAGCTAGAACTTGGGGTTTTGGATTCTTCAATGGTTGGGTTATTGTAGTAATATTTATAATCTATGTTTATCTGCTAAGTTTAATCTAGTTACTTAGATATTTTTGGAAGCTTAATCTGAACGCATTAGGTGCTCGACTATGAAGATTTAGAAATATATAAGTTAGAATCTTGGATGACTTTCGGTTAGAACTTTTAGGATTTTTATTTAACACTGTAATGTGAAATGTTTCTAGGTGAAGAAGTTTGAAGAGAGGTGCTCAAGTTTTGCTAAGGAAAACAGGTAAGTGAGTGAGTAAGATTTCCAGCCATTAGGGCCCTACATCTCAAGGGTACTAAGTAGAGGTGTTGTTTATGATGTTAAATGTATCTGTGCTAATATCTGGTTGGTTATGGTACTCGAATTGATGTTGTGATCTTTAACGAATGAATGACTTGCTCTGTATGTAACACCCTGAATTATATAAACCCGGTTCGTTACTCATTGCTCGAACATGACTAAGAAACTTTGGACTAAATTTGAAAACTTCGCTCGAAAGTCAAAATTTGACATTTTCTAAAACTTCAAAACATTTAAAGACTTGCAGCGGAAATCGTTTAAGCAAAAATAGAGTTAAACAAAACTATAGAAACAATATTTGAATAATCGGTTGGAACATTAAGAAATAATCGACCAAAGAAAGTAAAGGTTTAATCGTGAAATACTTGAAAAGTTACAGAAGTCAAACATAGCTGCCGCTGAGCAAAGTCAACGGAAGAGACTGAAATAGAAAAAAGAGGGCTTCTTCCGGTGACAAAACAACAAAACTTTGGCTACGTCATCCGGTGGATTTAACAAACGACGTTCACCGGTGACAAAACGACAAAACTTTGGCTACGTCATCCGGTGGATTTAACAAACGACGTCCACCGGTGACTAAACGACAAAGTCTATTTTTCCTTCACAAGACAAAAAAAAACTGAATACATCGCCCGGTCACTAAGTGACAAAAACCCATTGCTCGCAACCGCCGGTCATAAGATGACAAACGTCTTCCTACCTCTACCTATGACGTCAGCAGGATGATTTCTTTCACCCGAAAGACTAAATCTCGCATCCACCGGTGACGTCAGCCGTATGATTTCCTTCATCCGATTGACTTTATCTCACATCCACCGGTGACGTCAGCCGGATGATTTCCTTCATCCGATCGACTTTATCTCACATCCACCGGTGAACTTCATTCACCAATGGTTCAACTTACAATTTTCACTCAAAGCATTCAAAACAACCTGACCCTAAATAACGTCTGACATTCAACAAATAACCATTAACAGAAGAAAAACATCTGTATTCTCGACATAACTTTGGAAATAACAAACTCCAACTACATTTAAATCACGTTTTCTTTGGCAGAGAAGAAATTCTCAAGGGTATCAAAACATCAAATAACTACTGAAACTTCACCTACAGACAAGTGTTAAACCGCCTCATCAGAACACCAAACCGTGGCAAGAATTTGCTCCAACAGATTCACCTATTCCTCAGTAAATTCAGAAAATTCTCCAGTAGTTACCTCCACACCTACATCACAAAACTCACCTATTAGCCTAATGCTAAGTAAGTAAAGCAAATGACATGGAATACTGAAACATAATTCCTAATTATGCAGTTTCTACTTTCACAACTCAGTTGCAATTTCGTTCATTCACTGTTATGATCCCTCGGTTCCATTGGGAGGTGGATCAACTTTCCCAAAGTCATACATCATCCTCTCAATTAAGGTGCGGATTAGTTCCCTTAACAGCTGATCTGATCCCTCAATTCCATTGGGAGTGGGATCAGTTCTCCCAAAGTAATAAATTTTCTACTCGATTAAGGGGCGGATTAATTCTCTTAATAGCTAATCTGTTTCAATCTGTTCATACCTTGCCAAAACATTTCACATAAATTCATTTTCGTATTTCTTCAAAAACATGATGCATGACATAAAGAAAACACTCAACATGCATAAACCTACTGTTTTGTGATGTAAGCCCGAATGCACACACAATACTTCACTTACCAGGCTTCCCGAGAGGTTCCTGGTTGCAGGATATTCCAAGAGCTGGCTCACCTAAAACATAAGCACAGCATTACTTAAACTTCATTCTCAACATTCGAAAATCTAAGGGGCTAGTCCTGAGAGTTCTTTTCTTCACCATTCCCGATTCCTCTCTAAACCCCAAATCCCATCCCTTACTCACAGCACTTCTAAAACGCATACATTTCCATCCATCAGTTACCTAGACACTAAAGCAGCAAGTAATCGAATCAAAACTTACCTTGGTTGAAGGAAAATCTGGCAGGGGAATCGCCTAAAGGTTCTTGCTAGAGAACTGATGGCCGAGAGAGAGGGATAAACAGAAGGGCGGCTACAGTGCATTAAACCCAAAACCTCTTTCCTTAAATACGTTATCCACTTTTAATATCTAATTACCCTTTTGCCCTCGTATTAACATTAACTAACCTAATCACTTTTTCTCCAAATTCTTCAAAAATTAGTACATCATAATTTGATAAATTAAATTTGGTTTAATAGGAACCGGG
This sequence comes from Begonia masoniana, assembly GCA_022432975.1. NCBI lineage: Eukaryota > Viridiplantae > Streptophyta > Magnoliopsida > Cucurbitales > Begoniaceae > Begonia > Begonia masoniana. The sequence continues at coordinate 23,652,009 of CM039512.1, read as the reverse complement.
TGCTACACTGTAGCCCGATGATTTTAGAATGCTCATGCTCACGCATCACGAATCTTTCTCATGCATATGAAAATGTTTTAAAAGCATGATTTTCCCTATGAACAAGAAATGAATATGAAACTTATGCAACAAGGATTAAGAGAGGGTTGGGGGCGGTTTGGCGTATGTCACTGTCCAAAAGGAGGACCATGAATACGACCCGAAAGGGACTATGTACACTCTCACTGTCAACCCCCTTTTCGGCACAAATCCTCCCTTAATCCATATGATGAAACGATGAACATGAACAAGAACAAGAACACGAAAAATCATGAACATGTGTTTCCTTTAATTTGTGCATTCACGCATACATGTTAGCATTGCACTCCTTACTAAGCATTAGGCTTATAGTTTAAACCTTATGTGTAGGTGAAGAACAATCAGGTGAGGATTTCAAATTCAGTGAAGATGCCTAAGTCTGGTTGCTGGATGGTGGTCAGGGTGACAGTGTGTGGCTGGAAAGGCGATTATGATCTCTGGTTGCTACCTTTAAGATATTAGTAAGGTTTATGAATATTGAAGTTTAAGTAGGAGGGATTTTTCTTAAAAATGTTGAATACTAGTAAACTTGTCTGACTGATTTCATGGTTGTGAATGATCTGTTTATTTAAGTCTTCCGATATGCATACTCACAATACGTCTATGGTTTGTGTCAATACAAGTTTGTGTTAGTCGTGTTGGGAGTTGAGAAATTCAGGATGCCCGCTGTAGGTAAAAGTTAGGGGTTCATGTCTGTCGATGGATGTTTCTGTTGGTAAGTTAAGGTTTCTGTCGATCAGATGATGTCTTCCACCGGATAATGTCTTCTGTCGGATGATGTCTTCTATCGGATGATGTCTTCCATCGGATGATGTCTTCTATCGGATGATGTTGTTTATTTTATCGGATTGAGTGTGCATAAGTTCTGTCGTTTAGCGATCGGATGAAGTTTTAATGAGACACACGAGATGCACCTGTCAATCGGTAGATGTAGATCTTGTTTTCGGATGAAGTGAGTATAGTTTCTTTTGTCGTATGTGACCGGATGATGTGAGCAAAAGTTATTTGTCGCTTTGTGACCGGATGATGTGAGCAAAAGTGATTTGTTGTTTGTGACCGAATGATGTGAGCAAAAGTGATTTGTCGCTTTGTGACCGGATGATGTGAGTAAAAGTGATTTATCGTTTGTGATCGGATGATGTGAGTAGGGTTGTTTTGCTGTTTGCGATCGGTGGATGCCTATTGGGTTTCAATTCTCTCAGCCAATGTTTAATATTTTGTCTGTTTTATGAATGATAGTTATTCAATGAATTTTCCGCTGTAAAGTCGAGGGTTAAAGATGGATTTATCATCACTGAGAGAAATTTTGAAATTTTCTGAAAATTCTCTTAGACCGGTTCCATGTCATGGGTAACAAAAACTGAGTCTGAAGACTCGGGGTGTTACATCTTTTGTTAAAACCGAGCTTAAACATAAAGTTTCAGGAATTGACGAAACTCCTAACTAAAGGAAATTTCCTAAACTCTAATAAACTTCTCTCGGGCATTACATCGAGCAATTTACACTCACAATTTCCTAAACTCCATTAATGGAGATTTCCCTAAGTTCCATTTTCGGTTTTTCAAACAAAACCATAAATACCTCCATTATTTTACCCAATAAACCTTAATAAGATAATTTCTAACTTTTCCTAACAAAACCCGACTATTTCTAACAAAATCTAACAAAACCCTAAATGTTAAATAACCTAGAAATCACGATCTAAAGCCGGAAAACCATAGAAACTCACCTAGAATCGTGAGGGGAAGAGAAAACGTGAAGGAGCTTCGAAGATCGGAGGGGAAATCGCGAAGCACCGTGGAGAGAAAAAAATTGCCAGGGAAGAGGGATTTTCCTCTCAAATTCGTGAAGTGTGGCGTAAATGAGGGGTTTTGGCATTATAAGTTAATTTGGCTTGTCAAATGACAAGTTTGCCCCTCCATTGAACTTTCCATTTATCCTATTGTTTGGCTATCGGTCCGGTTTCTCAAAAATTTTCTTATTTCACCAATTAATCCAACTTATTTCTAGGGCTCTAATAAAACCTTCTGTTCGACAAACGGATTTATTTTATTATTTCTACGAATTAAATCTCTATAGGGTCAAAACCGGAAACTTAAGCATTATATTTCGGTTCGACTTCCATAAATTCCCATAATTCTCCCAAAATTCATATTATTTACAAGGACTCCATTAAAACTCTCGGTTTGTAAAACAGACATATTTCAATTATTTACGAAATTGCCATTGGGCACACTATTCAAAAACCCGTAAAATCGTGTGTTACAGCAATAGTTAGGCTCAAGGCCATAGACTAGCTTCTTCCTAATTGATGGAGATGGTAGGGATATTTCTTCTAAATTTTGGAAGGAAAAGAATGGGTCAATAATCATACTTCCGAGACCAAAAATACTTTCTTCACTTAAGTCCTCTTCCTTTTGAAAACACAAGGGTATGTCTTCCAATTGTATCTCTTCGTCATATAAAGGATTGGAATACCACTTGATGTTAGAGGGCTCTTGTTCTTCAATCAACCCGTGCTTGGACAATAAAAGATTTTCCTTTAATTTTCCTTCTTTGCGGGTGGCTTCATCATGAGCCAATTGCTCGAGGGTTATTTCTTTAATAATAGGAAGGGGGTGGGGTATACCGGTGATCATATTAGAAATTCTACAAATACTCTCGTCATTAAACTATAACACCCGGCTTTACGGGATTTGATTTTATTCCAATATAAACGGTATTTTTGTAAATACGTCAAATTAAGTCCGTTTTGCGAACGGAAAGTTTTAATGAAGCTGTAATAATAAATAGGAATTTATGGTGAAATATGAAATTTGGAGAAGTCGGATCGTTAATTAAATAATGAGACAAGTGGGAAAAACAAATAGAAATTATGTGGAGGGGCAAGTAAGTAATTTCGCAAACCAAAAATTTCAATAAAAATCACAAAAAACTCTCCTTCTCCTCACACCTACTTGACTCTCCCTGCGTTTTCCCTCTTCTCGCGCGACATTCTCCCTTTCACGGCGATTCCTCTCTTCCGACGACGATTCTTCTTCTCCGGTGACTCGACCCTTCATGTTTCTCCTTCGTCTTCGCTCCCTAGGTAAGGCTTTAAGCTTTTGGAATGTTAGATTTCGATTTCTAGGGTTTAAACGGATTAGGGTTCGTTAGGGTTTTCGTTGAAAACGTGGATTGATGTTTGAAATAGATAAGTTTAGTGCAATTATGCCTTTAATCAACGTATTGATGTTTATTGGACGTAGTTAATCGATTTATTGGTTAATATTGGAGTTTTTGTTGGTTTGGAGCTGGAAAACTCCATTAATGGAGGTTTGGAAATTCACGAGCACGAATTGCTCTATAAAATGCCTCAATGAGCTAGAATAGAGTTAGGAGATTTTCTTTTTCTAGGAGTTTGTAATTTTCTAAACTCGATAGTTTAGAAATGGTTTAAATGACAAATGTTGTATTTTGCCTTAGGTAAACAACGCTCGTGGACGGAGCGTGAATTTCAACAGATGCGAGGTAAGTCTCTGTGATTTGTTTGGCCGATTGGCCTACACCATAAGACTATGTCGATCGAGGAATCTGAGATGTTTGTTGTGTCGGGTAATTAGAATGGGTAGTTAGTTTTAGGTTTGGTTAGGTTGTTAATTGTTTAGTTTATTGTTTGTATGTTTCTATTGCGTTCATTGCATAATGTTTGTTCACGCATCATTGTTTTCGAATGGCATGAAAAATGAGTTCTCTATGCACATTTTCATGAAAAGAAAAACGATAACGAAAAGGTAATGAATGTAATGATGGTCACGTCGATGGCGGTGGTTTAGACATGACTGTCGGATGAAGCATGTCTTCCCCCTGGTTAGATATGAGGGGCTATCCAATCGCCGAATGTGCCTGTGATGACCCGAATGTGCACGTATGGTACGATGGCTGCACGAACCAAAACCCGGATGGTAGTACGTCCGCGCGGGCGAACCGGAAGGTGACAGTTCGTAAAGAGGGGGTCGTCACAATCCCACATCGCTTGGGGAAGTATATGGAAATGAAACATATGTAAAGAGACCCTCCCAAGATAGCAAGACGCGTTTTGGAGCACGATTGGCAACGGATCCCATAAGAACTCTGAAGTTAAAAGTACTTTGGCGAGGGCAATTCCAGGTTGGATGACCGATTGGGAAATCCTCGCCAAACAAAGCCGTGAGGGGAGGATATTGTGCTGCGGCCCAATCCCCAGAGCGGACAATATCTTGCTGGGATAAGGTCGTTACAGTGCCGCTCCTATCTAACGAGAGAGAAGCCCCGGTGACGTAAATGAAATGAATAGCGAAAAAGTAGGACGCATGATTTAAGAAATGTACATGCATAGCATTATCATTCACGTGCATTCACTTAGATTTACTGAGCCTCTAGCTCTCATGTTTAATTCTATGGTGTAGGTGATTTTGAGAGAGGTGAGGAAGACGTCCCTCCGCTTGAAGTATGAACACGTTGAAGGAGGATGGCCCGTGGGAGTGCGCTGGTAGTCGGCGCGTGATTTTGACCCATGGGGACGTAGGTAAACATTTTGGGAATTGATAGCTAGAATATAGGAAATTGTATAGTTAAACATTTTAGGATGTTTGAATCTGGATAGACATTTATAGTGTTTTTGGAAAATTGAAAGTATATTTTAATGTTTTGATATTTTCGAACAGGAGGAAACATTAAACTTTTAAATGGAACCACGCGGGTCGTTCTTACGAAATTTGGTTACGTTTTAAATGTATTTTGAGTTGGTTTGAGTGATTTATGTTGAGGAAATTTGATAGGTTAAGTTGGTATTGAAATGGAGGTTAAAGAAATTGTGAAGTAGTGTGATTGGAGTGTGCAAGGGTAACGAAGAAGGAAAGAAAGAAAGAAGGAAGGGAAAAAGAAAAAAGAGGGAGGCATTCGATCGCAGAAGGATGGGCGATCGAACGCCAAACTCTCTGGATTTCCAGAGAGTTGGAGCTGCATTCTGGAATTTTTCCAGAACAGCAGCCGACTGATTGCAGAACAAGGGGCGACGGGTCGACTGCCTTGGGGCCGTTCGGTCGGCTGTCTAAGGGCCGATCTAGCGCCCATTTGTTTCCTCGCCTTTGACGATTTCGGCCCAGTTTCTTTCTGTATTTCGCCTCTTTTTGTTTTAATTGTTTCATGAATTGTTTTATATTTTATTAAAAATATTTTAAAATAGTTTTCGAACAATTTTAACGACTTAGTCAACGATTTAAATTTTCCGCTTAAACGTTATCGATTTTACTTAGGTTACAAAAAAAAAAGAAAAATTTTCACGGGAATTTAAGGGAATAGTGTAAGGGTCGTTACAGTTATGGTATCAGAGCCCCCGGGTTTTAAAAACGGTTCTATAGACTGCACGACTGCGCAGCCACTACGCGGACATCCTTCATCAACTGTAAGTACGTTTAATTGCCTTATTAAATTCGGTTTTTTTAGCATTATTTGTTTTAACTTTTATAGGAACTATAGAAAATGGTTCGAGGTAGAGACGTCGGAGACGATGCCTTAGATAGGCTGACTGATTTGCTAGACCGTCAGGCCCAGCACATGGACCAGCAAGCACAACAAATCGAGAACCTAGTTAACCGGGAGAACCAGAGGGCCCAAGATTGGATAGTGCCTAATAATCAAGGTATGCAGAAACTCCAAAGCCTACGGCCTCCAATATTTGACGGCCGCTCATCGGATCCGACGGTTGCAGAAGAGTGGATCCGCACTATGGAGGATATGCTAGAGTATGCGGAAGTAGAGAATGGGAAGAAGGTTGCTTTTGTCACCTTTCACTTGGCATTAGATGCCTGTTTCTGGTGGGACTCGATCAAGTCGACGACGAATGTATCAGTTATGACCTGGGAACGGTTCAAGACCGTATTCTTTGACAAGTATTTCAGCCGCACGGTGAGGGTGGCTAAGAGAAACGAGTTTACGCAGCTGAAATAGACAGGTTTAGTTGCTGAATATATTCAGAAATTTGAGCCATTGTCACGTTTTGCACCGCGTCTTGTCAACGACAATGAAGACAAAGTGCATCACTTTCTGGAGGGCTGAATTCAGAGATCAAGATGAACATTATTGTGTCAGGTATTATAGATATGCCCTATTCTGACATCGCAGCTAGAGCTCTGGACTTTGAGGCTGCCAGAGCGACTTGTGTTAAGCCAAGGGAGCCTGCTAAGGGCTTCTTTCGGGAGATCCAGCCTCAGGTACGGAATAGGGGTTGGCAACCTAGAGGGCAACAGCCACAGCAACAACAAAGAGGCGTTAAAAGGCCTTATGAAGGGGGGAGTGATCAGGGAATAGGGAAGCAAGTTCAAGTAGCAGCTCAGAAGCCTGTTTGTCCTAAGTGCCAGAAAGAACATTTTGGCGAGTGTCGGTTGGGTACCAACAGCTGTTTTAGATGCGGAGAGGTCGGCCATTATATCATGAACTGCCCGTTATTGGACCGAAATCAGCCAGGCAGAAATCAATAGGGTAGAGATCAGCGAAGAGTTATGTCGAGGATCTTCGCATTTATTGAGCTTGGAGATGTCGACGATGAGGCACAGTCATCTGTCATATCAGGTACTATTCTAGCCATGGGTGTGCCAGTATTTTCTTTGATAGATACGGGAGCTACGCACTCCTTCATTTCAACTGCTTGCATGATTAGATTGGGGCTAGTATCTGAATCGGATGAGTATGAGTATAGAGTGATGCTGCCTTCGGGAGCTCTTATGCAGTCGGATCGTGTCTTCCAAGTCAACGTTGTCTCGGTGGTGATTAATACCCTCTATGCTTGCCTGATAGTTATGAGCATAGAGCGGTATGATCTAATTCTAGGGATGGATTGGCTTTCGCGTCACTACGCCACCATTGACTGTCGATCTGGGTTGGTAACTTTTCGGCCTCCGGATAAGGACGAGTTCTCATACCAGGCGCTAAATAGGTCGATTGGGTCACCTATTTCTTATTCTATGAAGGTTCAAGAGCAGTTTAAAGGCGAATACTCTGTTTATCTGGCTACTGTGATTGATACTCGGTTACTCAACGAGGTAAAACTAGAGGACCTTCCAGTAGTTAGAGATTTCTCAGAGATCTTTCTTGACGATCTTCCCGGATTACCGCCGGACAGAGGGATTGAGTTTATGATTGATGTGTATCCAGGCTCTGCGCCAGTATCGAAAAATCCTTACAGACTAGCACCTGCTAAATTAAAAGAGCTGAAGTCTCAGTTAGAGGAGTTGTTAGACAAGGGATTTATCCGTCCCAGCTTTTCCCCTTGGGTGCGCCAATGCTGTTTGTGAAGAAAAAAGACGGAACTCTCAGAATGTGCGTTGATTACAGAGAGTTGAATAAGCTAACAGTGAAGAATAAGTATCCACTGCCTCGGATTGACGACCTGTTTGATCAACTGCCGGGTGCCCGAGTATTTTCGAGAATAGATCTACGCTCGGGTTATTATCAGTTGAAGGTCCAGAGGGAAGATGTTAAGAAAACGGCCTTCCGAACGAGGTATGGACACTACGAATTCCTTGTGATGTCTTTTGGACTCACGAATGCTCTTGCAGCATTTATAGACTTGATGAACCGTGTGTTTAAGGAGTATTTGGACAAGTTTGTCGTCGTCTTCATTGATGACATCTTGATTTATTTGAAAACTAAGGAGGAGCCCGAGGAGCATTTACGGATTGTTCTTAGGACTTTATGTCAGCATCAATTGTATCTGAAATTCTCTAAGTGCAAGTTTTGGCTGCACAAAATAAGTTTTCTCGGCCATATCATATCTCAGGAAGGAATCTCAGTGGATCCAGCTAAAATTGAGGTTGTCAGGGATTGGCCACAGCCTAGAAACGTGCGAGAGGTACGAGGATTTCTCGGTTTGGCTGGATATTATAGAAAATTCATTGAGGGATTTTCAAAGACAACAGTCCCTTTATCTAGATTAACGAGAAAGAATGAAAGGTTTGTATGGTCGCCTGCTTGCAAAAAGAGCTTTGTGGAGCTGAAATAGAGATTGACTACAGCTCCAGTTCTGACACTGCCAGTTGAGGGTGATAAGTTCAGTATCTACTGCGACGCCTCGAGAATCGGACTGGGATGTGTATTGATGCAAGAAGGTAGGGTCATTGCTTATGCTTCTAGACAGTTGAAGCCATATGAGCAAAACTATCTGACACACGATCTTGAGCTTGCAGCTGTGGTCTTTGCGTTAAAAATCTGGAGACACTATTTGTATGGGCAGCAGTGTGAAGTGTTCTCAGAACACAGGAGCTTAAAGTATCTATTTACACAGAAAGAGTTGAACATGCGGTAAAGGAGGTGGTTAGAGTTCGTTAAAGATTATGACTTTGAAATTAAATACCACCCAAGAAAGACAAACAAAGTCGCTGATGCCTTGAGCAGAATGCCTATTGCGAGTCAGCCTTTGCTTGCATCGATGTCGGTAATGCTGAGGTCTGAGATTGAAAAGTTTGATGTATAGATTGTGGCAGAGTTGTCCAGCATGCTCACCAATATTTCTCTTAGACCGACGATTTTGGACAGAATACGAGAAGCTAAACAGAATGATTTGGAGTGTGAAAGGCATCGAATGAGTATGACATGTGAAGGTTTGTCTGACTTCAACCTGACAGATGATGGAGTATTAAAATTTAGGCACCAATGGTATGTGCCAAATGATGATGAGCTGAAAAGAGAGATCTTAACTGAGGCACACTCCTCGGCATATTCGGTGCATCCGGGAAGCACAAAAATGTATAAAGATCTGAGGCAACACTTCTGGTGGCCAAACATGAAGAGAGAGATTGCCATGTACGTAGAAACCTGCCTGATTTGCCAGTAGGTTAAGGCAGAGCATCAAAGGCCAGCCGGAACTTTACAGCCATTGCCTATTCCAGAGAGGAAATGAGAGCAAATCTCCACGGATTTCATAGTGGGACTCCCGAGAACGACAAAGGGGCACAATGGTATTTGGGTGATCGTGGACCATTTGACAAAGACGGCCCACTTCCTACTAGTGAAGATGACCTATTCTATGGATTAGCTAGCTGAGCTGTATGTGCTGGAGATCGTTAGACTACACGGAGTGCCCATCTCTATTTTTTCTGATAGAGATGCCAGATTTACTTCGAAGTTCTAGAGGAGTTTACATAAGGCGATGGGAACTCAGTTGAATTTTAGCACGGCGTTTCACCCTCAAACTAATGGGCAGACAGAAAGAACGAATCAGATTCTTGAGGATATGCTTAGAGCTTGCGTGCTAGAGTTTCAGGGCTTGTGGAGCCGATATTTACCATTGATTGAGTTCTCGTACAACAACAGCTTCCAGGCTACGATTGGCATGGCTCCGTACGAAGCGTTATATGGTCGAAAATGCAGGTCTCCGCTATATTGGGATGAGGTAGGCGAGGCTAGCATTGTTAGCCTAGACATTTTACAACAAACAACGGAGAAGATCGCTGTTATCAGACAACGTATAGAGATTGCACAAAGCCGCCAAAAGAGTTATGCTTACACCAGACGGAGAGAATTACAGTTTAAGGAAGGTGACGAAGTGTATTTGAAGATATCTCTGTTTAAAGGCGTTAAGCGATTTTGAAGGCGAGACAAGTTGAATCCTCGTTTTGTTGGGCCCTTTCATATTTTGAAGAGGATTGGGAATATGGCGTACAGGTTGCAGCTTCCGGCATCTATGGAAGGTATTCATGATGTATTCCACATTTCCATGCACAGAAAATGTGTGCGTGATCCATCGCACGTCGTTGAAACGAGAGAGATAGAAGTGCAACCCACGCTGACCTAAGAGTAAAAGCCAGTCCGAATCCTAGAGTCTTCTATTAAGATATTGCACAATAAGGAGATTCCTCTGGTAAAAGTTTTGTGGAGGAACCATGATGTAGAGGAGGCTACTTGGGAGAGACAGCAGGATATGATGTTGAAATATCCTCAACTATTTGTGTAATCAAATTTTGAGGACAAAATTTAAATAAGGTGGATGGAATGTAACACCCGACTTTACGGGATTTGGTTTTATTCCAATATAAACGGCATTTTTGTAAATACGTCAAATTAAGTCTGTTTTGTGAAAGAAAAGTTTTAATGAAGCCGTAATAATAAATAGGAATTTATGGTGAAATATGAAAATTTGGAGAGGTCGGATCGTTAATTAAATAATGAGATAAGTGGAAAAAACAAATATAAATTATGTGGAGGGGCAAGTAAGTAATTTTGTAACGACCCCGGTTGGAGTCGCCACGTAATTCATAACTTTCGTAGAACACTAACTCTAAATTACACTCTGTATATTATTATTATTATTTTTTAAAACCATTAGCATATCTGACAGAACTCTACCTTCAAGAACTCGACTCCCCGTAAAGTTGTTAGCATACATCATCACAGAATAGAGCGACTAGATTCAGACATTAATCTATGACATAATAGGGCAGAAGGAAAAATGCCCACAGATCACACGACTTTATCGTCCTCGGACTGCATGGGATTGCAGACAGCTACCGATAGAAAGCACATCATCCGATCGTCACGTGCTCTACGCATGACTCGTTAGGCATCGCTCAATAGAAGACATCTACCGATGGGCACGTGCCATACGTGTGATTCTTTAGACATCACCCGGCAGAAGACTTATTCGCTTCTACCGATTACTAGGCGACAAAGTTTACTCACATCGACCGATAGCAAAACGACAAGACATTTTACTTACATCTACCGATGAGAAACACACAACATCTACCGATAGACTTGTGCAATCCACGTGTTCATTTAAGACCTCTTCCGATAGAGAACATCTATTGGTGGATGCAAGCCCACACATCTTCTGATAGGGGGTATCTATCGATTGGTGCAAACTCATACATCTTCCGATAGAGAACATCTATCGGTGGATGCAAATTCATACATCTTCCGATAGAGAACATCTATCGGTGGATGCAAATTCCTAACATCATCCGATGGAGTACAGTTATCAGTGGCATAGATATGCACAGACTTCTAACTTCATTAACTAATCACTCTTATAAATGGGAATCAGAGACTCATCCAGAATACATGTAGCGGAAGACTTAATAACAAATCATTTAATAATCCTTATAATCATTTCCAGACTCAGTAGTCAACCAGACAATTTCAAAACTCAATATTATAAAAATAAACTCATCCGGCTTAAACTATCATATTCCTAATCATAAATAAATCATAGAGCATTAACCAGGGGTCACAATCGCCCTCTAGCCACAAAATCGCACCCTGATCACCTTCCAGCAACTAAACTTAGACATCTTCATTAACTTTGAGATCTTCACCTGATACTTCGTCACCTACATCATAAGGTTCAAACTATAAGCCTAATGCTTAGTAAGGAATGAAATGCTAACATGTATACATGAATGCATAGTTGCAAGAAAATCATGATCATGTTCGTTTCATGCTCTTTTCCAGATCTTATTCGTGTTCTTTTTCATCACTTTCATCATATGGATTAAGAGAGGATTTGTGCCGTAAAGGGGGAATGACAGTGCAAGTGTACATAGTCCCTTTCGGGCCGTATTCATGGTCCTTCTCTTTGGACAGTGACATACGCCAAACCTGTAACGACCCGAGAAGGATCGCCACGTAATTCATGACTTTACTCACTCCTTTCACTCTTTTATATATTCTTTTTTTTTTTACTAAGCAGCGGAAATACTAATTCTGTAGTCACGTGTAGGACATGGACAATGAAATAAGACATTTGGCTGGGGGATTTTTGAAAAAAGACATCTGCCGAACTCAACGACAAAACTTCACTCTCATCTGCCGATCACTAAACGACAAGGCAGGAGAGGGCTCACATCTACCGATAAACCAAAGCTACATCTTCCGGTTATCCCGTGCATTTCACGTGATTCATTAATCACCCATCGGTAGATGTAAGTTCTCACATCAACCGACAGTCACGTGTATCCCACACAATTCATTAAACGTTCGTCGGCAGATATACAACCGTATCTGCCGATGACGTCAGCCGGCAGATAATCAAACCGCGTCTGCCGATGTCGTCAGCAGGAGGGTATATAAACTACATCTGCCGATGACGTCAGCAGGAGGATAAACAAACTGTATCTGCCGATGACGTCAGTAGGAAAAATATACAAACTACATCTACCGATGACTAGGCGACAGGAAAAAAGACTCCTACATCACCTGATATAAACACACTGTATCTACCGACAGAAATCTCACTACTTCTACCGATAGCAAAAGAAATCCTGCGTCTACCGATAGAAAACGCACCACTCCTACCGGTAGGACTAAACAACATCTCCCAATAGACATGATCATAAGCAAGTCTCAAACTTTCCAGACTTAACATTTCTATAAACAGAAATCAATGATTCCCTCAGAGTACCTATAGCGGAAGTCTTAAACAAAAGATATTCAATAAATTGTACCATCCTCAATTCAGTAATCAATCAGACAATTTCAAATCCCAGTACCATAACACAACTTCATTCCATTTATACTTCTATATTAAAAATCATTACTAACGTTCATAGAGCATAAACCAGAGTTTCCATCACCATCCAGCCACAGACATGCACCATAAACACCATCAAGCAGCCAGTCCTAAACATCCTCATTGATCTTGAAATCCTCACCTGAATGTTCTTCACCTACATCATAAGGTGTAACTGTAAGCCTAAGGCTTAGTAAGGAATGCAATACTATCACGAGTGCATGAATGCATAATTCAGAGAAAACATGCTCATAAATCATTTCTGGTTCATGTTCTTGTTCGTATTCATCATTCATAATCATAGATCGTATTCATCTTTCATATCATTGTTCATATCGCTGAACTACATTCATCATTCGTGTCATAGTTCATATCGCTGAACCATCTTCATCATTCATATCATTGTTCATGTTGTGTGGGATGAGAGAGGATTTGTGCCGGTAAAGGGGGTTCGACAGTGAGTTTGATCATGGTCCCTACTGCGGGTCGTATTCTTATGTCCTACTGCGGACTGTGACATACACCGAACCGCCCCCAACCCTCACTCATCCACATTGTAGGGATTTTATCACCTTATCTTGTTCATGAGAAAACATGCTTTTAAAACATTTTCGTGTGCATAAATCATTGATAATGCATGAGCATGAGATTCTTTATCTCATCCTAGCTATAGGACAGAACAATCATTCAGTGTGAAAACTTACCATCGAACTACTCATCAACATAAATGCTAGACAGTAACATGAAAGAACTACTGATCATCGTATGAGTTTCTACCTAGCATCCTTTGATGTAGGGTCCTATTGACCGGGAAACCTATACATTCACTTACCTGGTCTCCTTAGCACTTTGAGCTCTTTCTCTTCAAGCTTCTTCACCTAAAACATTCACATTGCAGTAGTTAAAACAAAGTCCTATAAGTTCTAACCTCAAGTCATCCTAGGGTCTAATAGACAAAGCCATCCTGAATCCTTAGTCTAACGCTCTGTGCAAAATCTGAATTCCAAGAACTGAAATAGACAGATTCGACTACCGGTTACTCAGGGTTGATTGTTTTTAAATGTCCAAAACTGATTCAGAATGACATTACCACTCTCAGATTAACAATGAACTATATTATTACCCTGTTGTTTAAGGATTTGAGTTACGGGTTCAAGCTGAAAACAGAGCTAAACGATTAACTGATAACTACATTGTCTAACTCATACCTCGAGCGTAAGGTAACAGAGAAATAGCAAGGGAACTGGTCGTCGAAGGAAGGATTACAGGCAGGCAGAGGGCGAGAGCTTGCGAGAGAAGGAATCGCCGAGAATGGAGGATGTCGGCTACAGTGAGTTAATGAGGTTTAAATCATTTCCACTTCCTTTAAATATCGGTCTAAGCCCTCTATTATTACAACTTTGCCACTCGACCTAGTTTAAACCCACATGCAATTAGTTACACTTGTCTTAAAATTCTAAACCGTGAAGATTAAATGTTCATGACCGTTAATACAGTTAGGAAAATTACCTAGTCGTAACTCGGGTGCTCCATCCACCCCTCCTTAAACAAAATTTTCGTCCTCAAAAATTGCTTAAGCAAATAACTCCGGATAATTGTCCAACATGTCCTGTCGCCGCTCCCAAGTGGCTTCTTCAATGCCGTGGTTTGTCCACAAAACTTTCACCAATGGGATTTCCTTGTTCCTTAGAGTTTTCACTACAGAATCCAAAATTTGTACCGGTTTCTCCTCATACTCCAAAGTCGGTTCAATTTCGATTTCTGATGGCACCACAACATGCGTTGGATCACGTATGCATTTCCTTAGCATTGACACATGAAAAACATTATGAACCTTCTCCAATGATGGAGGTAATTGTAATCTGTAAGCTGTGTTTCCAACCTTTGCCAAAACAAGGAATGGTCCAATGAACCGTGGGTTAAGCTTCCCTTACTTGCCAAATCTTAGCACCCCTTTAAATGGTGAAATCTTCAGGAAGACTTCATCACCAACAGCAAACTCGAGGTCTCTCCTCCTTAGGTCTGCATAACTCTTCTGTCGACTTTGTGCAGTCATCATCCTGTTTCTAATAATGGCGATCTTATCTGACATTTGCTGCAAGATCTCAGGGCCCAAGAGCTTTGCTTCGCCAACCTCATCCCAATACAAGGTGACCTGCACCTCCTGCCATAAAGCGCTTCATAAGGTGCCATACCAATGGTGGACTGATAACTGTTGTTGTAAGAAAATTCAACTAACGGTAGATGTCTATTCCAAGTTGTCTGAAAGTCCAACACACATGCTCTCAACATATCCTCAAGTATCTGAATGGTCCTCTCTGATTGGCCATCTGTCTGTGGATGAAATGCAGTACTGAAGGTTAACTTTGTTCCTAACGTGCCTTGCAAACTTTTCCAAAATCGTGAGGTGAACCTGGGGTCACGATCAGAGACAATGGATACCGATGTTCCATGTAACCTTAGAATTTCTTGAACATACAAGTTCGCCAGTTGGTCCATTGTGTAGGTCATCTTTACAGGTAAGAAGTGAGCTGACTTGGTCATTCTGTCAATCACGACCCAAATACTATCATGTCCTTTAGTTGTCTTTGGCAAACCTACAACAAAATCCATGGCAATGTTTTCCCACTTCCACTCAGGGATAGGTAGAGGCTGAAGGGTTCCTCTAGGGCGTTGATGTTCTGCTTTAACTTGTTGGCATACCAAACATGATTCTACAAACTTAGCCACATCCCTCTTCATATTTGGCCACCAATAATATAGCCTTAAATCCCGATACATCTTGGTGTTGCCAGGGTGCACAGAGAAAGAAGATGAATGGGCTTCGGCCAGAATTAACTTACGTAACCCTTCATCACTAGGGACATACCATCTATCTCTAAACTTCAGGATCCCATCCTTGGAGAGACTAAACTCGGAGGTGGCGTCCTTCATCTTGATCAATATTCTATTATTCTCCTCTAAGTTCTTCTGTTGTGCTTCTTTGATCTTTTCCAAAATGGTTGGTTGGATAGTTAGAGTAGCAAGTAGACTCGACAGTTCAGGAACTAACTCTAATTCCAATTTCTAAATCTCTGTTCTCAAAGGTATAGACACAGCTGATATCGCGGGTTTCATCGTTGTTGACATTCTGCTCAGGGCATCAGCTACAGCATTAGCCTTGCCTGGATGATACTTAATTTCGAAGTCATAGTCTATAACAAATTCTAACCAACGTCTCTGTCTCATGTTTAATTCTTTTTGAGTGAAGACATATTTCAAGCTCTTATGGTCAGAAAATACTTCGCACTGTCGTCCATACAAATAGTGTCTCCAAATCTTTAGCGCAAATACAACTACGGCTAATTCCAAATCGTGAGTGGGGTAGTTCTGCTCGTAACTTTTTAGCTGCCTAGAGGCATACGCTATAACTTTGCCTTCTTGCATCAAAACACACCCTAGTCCGACTTTGGACGCATCACAATAAACACTAAACTTCCCTTCTTCGGTTGGGAGGGTCAATAGTGGAGCTGTCGTTAACTTTAGTTTAAGTGTTAGGAAGCCATCTTCACAAGCTTTGGTCCAAGAGTATTTGGTGTCCTTCTTTGTCAAATTAGATAAAGGCTTAGCTATCATAGAAAATCCTTTAATAAACTTCCTATAATAACCTGCCAAGCCAAGAAAACTACGGACTTCACCGACATTCCTTGGCTGTGGCCAGTCCTTAACAGCCTGAATCTTGGTTGGGTCTACTAATATACCTTCAGCAGAAATGACATGGCCTAAAAAGTTGACCTTACTCAACCAGAATTCACATTTAGATAACTTGGCATACAGTTGATGCTGTTTCAGGGTTGTCAAAACTATCCTTAAGTGTTCTGCATGGTCAGCTTCTGTCTGCGAGTATATAAGAATATCATCTATAAACACAATTACAAATTTGTCCAAATACTCACGAAACACTCGATTCATTAAGTCCATGAAGGCTGCAGGTGCGTTGGTCAACCCAAACGACATCACCAGGAATTCATAATGTCCATAACGGGTCCTAAAAGCTGTCTTAGGTATGTCACTTTCCTTAACCTTCAGTTGGTAATACCCCGAACGTAAATCTACTTTTGAAAACACTTTTGCTCCTTGCAGTTAGTCAAACAAATCATCAATCCGGGGCAAGGGGTACTTGTTCTTAATCGTCAGTTTGTTCAATTCTCTATAATCTATGCACATCCTCAAAGAACCATCCTTCTTCTTGACAAATAAGACAGGCGCACCCCAGGGAGAGCTACTAGAGCGTATGAATCCCTTGTCTACTAACTCCTGTAATTGGACTTTTAATTCTTTTAATTCGACAGGTGCCATACGGTAAGGATTTTTAGACACAGGTAATGCCTCGGGATATGTATCAATTACAAACTCTATTTCCCTATCAGGTGGTAATCCTGGCAAATCGTCCAAGAATGCTTCAGGGAACTCTCGGACTATAGAAATATCTTGTAGCTCTATCTTATTCTTCGCTCGGGTATCCATTACACTAGCTAGATAACAATCACAACCATCTTTCAATATCCGTTGAGCCTCTAGTGAAGTTATAATTGGCATTTTACTTATTTTTGGGATAGCTTGGAAGGTATAACGATCTCCATTTGGGGGTCAGAACTCTACTAATCCAGACCTACAACTTATCGTGGCATAATGCCTGGATAACCAATCCATCCCTAATATCACCTCATACCCCTTCATGTCAATTACAACCAGTTCTACATATAGTTTCTTACTTCCTAAGGTCACAACATCATCTTTAACAATCTGTTCAGAATGTAGGGACTTCCCCGATGGTAACATAACATCATATGACCTTTCGGCTGGTAGAAGTTCTAAGTTGTGTCGGCATACAAACAGAGTTGATGTAAACGAGTGTGTAGCTCCCGTATCAATAAGCGTGTAAGCAGAAATACCACAGATCATTATTGTACCTGTTATGACCGTATGCTGCATGGTTTCTTCATCTTCCATCATTGCATAGACTCTAGGTGCTACCCTTGCACGGTTCGGGTCTGGCGGCATGGGGCAGTCTCTGGCTATATGTCCAACTTTGTCACACCTGAAGCATCGGCCGGAATGCAGCTTGCACTCACCATGGTGGTTCTTCTGGCAGTTGGGGCATAGAGGGGCCAATGGTCATTTTCCCTTCCCTTGGTCATCATTTGGATTGAAGGGTCTCTTTATACCTTGCTGTTGTTGCTGTGGCCCTCTGTTCTGTTGTGGCTGCCATCCTTTGTTCTGACGGGGTGGCGGCTGAGTTTCCTTCGTGAACTTCCTTGGTTGCTCACGCTGTGCATGTGCTGTCATCTCAGCCTCTTCCAGCTCCAATGCCTTAGCCGTCACTTCTCCATAAGGTACAGTGTGTATCCCAGCAGTCTTTACTTTCACGTACAAACTCGGCTTTAGTCCTTGAACAAATTGGTAAATCTTGTCCTCATCATCCACAATCATTCGAGGGGCAAATCGTGACAAGGCATCAAACTTGCATATGTAGTCCGTCATAGAGCCAGTTTGTTGTAGATTCATGAACTCCTTCTTCTTGTTGGCCCGAACAGTCCTATTAAAGTACTTGTCAAAGAAAGCAACCTTGAACATTTCCCAGGTCATAGCTCCGGCATTAGCGGTGTTCTGGATCGAATCCCACCAATGCCTTGCACCCAATTCCAAATGAAAGACAGCGTACGTGACCTTATCTCCTTCATCAACCTTTGCATACTTGAACATATCTTCTATCTTTCGGATCCATTCCTCAGCATAAATGGGATCTGAAACATGTCCATTAAATACCGGGGGTCGAAGCCGGTGAAAACGCTCACCCCCATGATCATGAGTTGCATTATTACTGGAGTTGTCTTGCTCCTCCTTAGCAGCCATCAGTTGTTCAATCTGGTGAGATTGGCGCATGACCAACTCTGTCAACTGAGCAATGGTATTGCTATCTTCATTGGTTTCTCTCTGCTAACCTCTAACCATATTGGGGTTCCTAAACACATAGTTATAGATACATCTTAACTTAGTGACATTTACTGAAATCATAAATACTTACAGTTGCTGGAGAGTACTCAAGTGACAATCTGTGCTGGGAGGCAGTCTACAGAATCGGTTTTAGAACCTGGTTTAGCTCTGATACAATAATTGTAACGACCCGGGAAGGATCGCCACGTAATTCATGACTTTACTCACTCCTTTCACTCTTTTATATATTCTTTTTTTTTTACTAAGCAGCGGAAATACTAATTCTGTAGTCACGTGTAGGACATGGACAATGAAATAAGACATTTGGCTGGGGGATTTTTGAAAAAAGACATCTGCCGAACTCAACGACAAAACTTCACTCTCATCTGCCGATCACTAAACGACAAGGCAGGAGAGGGCTCACATCTACCGATAAACCAAAGCTACATCTTCCGGTTATCCCGTGCATTTCACGTGATTCATTAATCACCCATCGGTAGATGTAAGTTCTCACATCAACCGACAGTCACGTGTATCCCACACAATTCATTAAACGTTCGTCGGCAGATATACAACCGTATCTGCCGATGACGTCAGCCGGCAGATAATCAAACCGTGTCTGCCGATGTCGTCAGCAGGAGGGTATATAAACTACATCTGCCGATGACGTCAGCAAGAGGATAAACAAACTGTATCTGCCGATGACGTCAGTAGGAAAAATATACAAACTACATCTACCGATGACTAGGCGACAGGGAAAAAGACTCCTACATCACCCGATATAAACACACTGTATCTACCGACAGAAATCTCACTACTTCTACCGATAGCAAAAGAAATCCTGCGTCTACCAATAGAAAACGCACTACTCCTACCGGTAGGACTAAACAACATCTCCCAATAGACATGATTATAAGCAAGTCTCAAACTTTCCAGACTTAACATTTCTATAAACAGAAATCAATGATTCCCTCAGAGTACCTATAGCGGAAGTCTTAAACAAAAGATATTCAATAAATTGTACCATCCTCAATTCAGTAATCAACCAGACAATTTCAAATCCCAGTACCATAACACAACTTCATTCCATTTATACTTCTATATTAAAAATCATTACTAACGTTCATAGAGCATAAACCAGAGTTTCCATCACCATCCAGCCACAGACTTGCACCTTGAATACCATCCAGCAGCCAGTCCTAAACATCCTCATTGATCTTGAAATTCTCACCTGAATGTTCTTCACCTACATCATAAGGTGTAACTGTAAGCCTAAGGCTTAGTAAGGAATGCGGTACTATCACGAGTGCATGAATGCATAATTCAGAGAAAACATGCTCATAAATCATTTCTGGTTCATGTTCTTGTTCGTATTCATCATTCATAATCATAGATCGTATTCATCTTTCATATCATTGTTCATATCGCTGAACTACATTCATCATTCGTGTCATAGTTCATATCGCTGAACCATCTTCATCATTCATATCATTGTTCATGTTGTGTGGGATGAGAGAGGATTTGTGCCGGTAAAGGGGGTTCGACAGTGAGTTTGATCGTAGTCCCTACTGCGGGTCGTATTCTTATGTCCTACTGCGGACTGTGACATATGCCAAACCGCCCCCAACCCTCACTCATCCACATTGTAGGGATTTTATCACCTTATCTTGTTCATGAGAAAACATGCTTTTAAAACAGTTTCGTGTGCATAAATCATTGATAATGCATGAGCATGAGATTCTTTATCTCATCCTAGCTATAGGACAGAAAAATCATTCAGTGTGAAAACTTACCATCGAACTACTCATCAACATAAATGCTAGACAGTAACATGAAAGAACTACTGATCATCGTATGAGTTTCTACCTAACATCCTTTGATGTAGGGTCCTATTGACCGGGAAACCTATACATTCACTTACCTGGTTTCCTTAGCACTTTGAGCTCTTTCTCTTCAAGCTTCTTCACCTAAAACATTCACATTACAGTAGTTAAAACAAAGTCCTATAAGTTCTAACCTCAAGTCATCCTATGGTCTAATAGACAAAGCCATCCTGAATCCTTAGTCTAACGCTCTGTGCAAAATCTGAATTCCAAGAACTGAAATAGACAGATTCGACTACCGGTTACTCAGGGTTGATTGTTTTTAAATGTCCAAAACTTATTCGGAATGACATTACCACTCTCAGATTAACAATGAATTATATTATTACCCTGTTGTTTAAGGATTTGAGTTACGGGTTCAAGCTCAAAACAGAGCTAAACGATTAACTGATAACTACATTGTCTAACTCATACCTCGAGCGTAAGGTAACCGAGAAATAGCAAGGGAACTGGTCGTCGAAGGAAGGATTACAGGCAGGCAGAGGGCGAGAGCTTGCGAGAGAAGGAATCGCCGAGAATGGAGGATGTCGGCTACAGTGAGTTAATGAGGTTTAAATCATTTCCACTTCCTTTAAATATCGGTCTAAGCCCTCTATTATTACAACTTTGCCACTCGACCTAGTTTAAACCCACATGTAATTAGTTACACTTGTCTTAAAATTCTAAACCGCGAAGATTAAATGTTCATGACCGTTAATACAGTTAGGAAAATTACCTAGTCGTAACTCGGGTGTTGCAAAACCGCCCCCAACCCTCGCTTAATCCGGTTGCATAAGTTTCATATTCGTTGTCTTATCTTGTTCATGGGAAAAACATGCTCATAAAACATTTTCATATGCTTGAGAAGTAAATCATGATGCATGACATGGATACTCTTGAATCATCAGACTATAGAAAGTATCATACCAGAACAATCGACTTCATAGACTCTACCAGAACGTCACATAACAAAATTCTCAACATCCATAAATCATCCAAATGCAAGAAATTTTACTGACACAGAACAAACATCAGACAACTGAAACTAACTTAATGTCCTTGTGATGTAGGGCCCTATTGGCCGGAAGTCTTAATACATTCACTTACATGGTGTCCTTTGCAAATGGAATACTCCTTTCAAATCTTCTTCACCTGAATCATTTCACATTACCAAGTTAAAAATGAAATCCTAATAATGCTAACCAAAAATCATCCTAATGCTTATCCTACTTGTATTTTCTATATTCATCAGCCGAGCACCTTGTGTGCGTGGATTAAATTTCTACAATCTAAATAACAAGATTCAGCTCAGTGACTAATCGCATACAGCTATCTAAATGTCCAGAATCAACTCAGAAATGCCTTTACTAAACGCATAATAGAAATGATCGTATTATTACTCTGCCATCAAAGAATCTGAAACCTCGGGTTCTAACTGAAAACAGAGCTCAAATAGATAACCCGTAACTACATTGTTCGAGTCTTACCTAGGGCGTGGATCATCGGAAAAGAAACTTAACAGTCTGACGCTGAAAGGAGCTGTAACTGGCTGAGAGAGAGAGCTCCAGAGAAGAGAGAAATCGCCGAGAGTAAATGTGTCGACTACAGTGAGGTTTAATTGGGGTTTAATGTTTCCACTTTCTACTTATACCAGATAAGTTCCTCCCTAATTACAATTCTGCCACTACAATAGAAATCCAATAAACTTTGGCATATAATTAATAGATAAAAGGTCAAATAAAGAGGTGACCGTTAATTCTGTTAAGAAAATCACCTGACTGAGAATGTCGGGTGTTACAAATTTCACAAACCAAAAATTTTAATAAAAATCACAAAAAACTCTCTTTCTTCTCACACCTACGCGACTCTCCCTGTGTTTTCCCCCTTCTCACGCGACATTCTCCCTTTCACGGCGATTGCTCTCTTCCAGCGATGATTCTTCTTCTCCCGCGACTCGACCCTTCACGTTTCTCCTTCGT
Source organism: Begonia masoniana (assembly GCA_022432975.1). Taxonomy (NCBI): domain Eukaryota; kingdom Viridiplantae; phylum Streptophyta; class Magnoliopsida; order Cucurbitales; family Begoniaceae; genus Begonia; species Begonia masoniana. The sequence continues at coordinate 23,629,591 of CM039512.1, read as the reverse complement.
CTTCGCTCCCTAGGTAAGGCTTTAAGCTTTTGGAATGTTAGATTTCGATTTCTAGGGTTTAAACGGATTAGGGTTCGTTAGGGTTTTCGTTTAAAACGTGGAGTGATGTTTGAAATTGATAGGTTTAGCGTAGTTATGCCTTTAATCAACGTATTGATGTTTATTGGACGTAGTTAATCGATTTATTGGTTAATATTAGAGTTTTAGTTGGTTTGGAGCTTGAAAACTCCATTAATAGAGGTTTGGAAATTCACGATTACGAATTGCTCGATAAAATGCATCAATGAGCTAGAATAGAGTTTATGAAATTTTCTTTAGCTAGGAGTTTGTAATTTTCTAAACTCGATAGTTTAGAATTGGTTTAAATGACAAATATTGTGTTTTGCCTTAGGTGAACAATGCTCGTGGACGGAGCGTGAATTTCAACGGACGCGAGGTAAGTCTCTGTGATTTGTTTGGCCAATTGGCCTACACCATAAGACTAAGTCGATCGAGGAATTGGAGATGTTTGTTGTGTCGGGTAATTAGAATGGGCAGTTAGTTTTAGGTTTGGTTAGGTTGTTAATTGTTTAGTTTACTGTTTGTATGTTTCTATTTCATTCATTGCATAATGTTTGTTCACGCATCATTGTTTTTGAACTGCATGAAAAATGAGTTTTCTATGCATATTTTCATGAAAAGAAAAACGATAACGAAAAGGTAATGAATGTAATGATGGTCACGTCGGTGGCGGTGGTTCAGACATGGCTTTTGGATGAAGCATGTCTTCCCCCCGGTTAGATACGAGGGGCTATCCAATCGCCGGATGTGCTGCTCTTATCTAGCGAAAGAGAAGCCCCGGTGACGTAAATGAAATGAATAGCGAAAAGGTAGGACGCATGATTTAAGAACTGTACATGCATAGCATTAACATTCATGTGCATTCACTTAGATTTACTGAGCCTCTAGCTTACATGTTTAATTCTATGGTGTAGGTGATTTTGAGACAGGTGAGGGAGACGTCCCTCCGCCTGAAGTATGAACACGTTTAAGGAGGATGGCCCGTGGGAGTGCGCTGGCAGTCGGCACGTGATTTTGACCCGTGGGGACGTAGGTAAACGTTTTGGAAATTGATAGATAGAATATAGGAAATTGTATAGTTAAACATTTTAGGATGTTTGGATCTGGATAGACATTTATAGTGTTTTTGGAAAATTGAAAGTATATTGTAATTTTTTGATATTTTCGAACAAGAGGAAACGTTAAACTTTTAAATGGAACCACGCGGTTCGTTCTTATGAAATTTGGTTACGTTTTAAATGTATTTTGAGTTGGTTTGAGTGATTTATGTTGAGGAAATTTGATAGGTTAAGTTGGTATTGAAATGGAGGTTAAAGAAATGGTGAAGTAGTGTGATTGGAGTGTGCAGGGGTAACGAAGAAGGAAAGATAGAAAGAAGGAAGGGAAGGTCGGCTGCCTTGGGGCCGTTCGGTCGGTTGTCTAAGGGCCAATCTAGCGCCCCTTTGTTTCCTCGCCTTTGACGATTTTGGCCCAGTTTCTTTCTGTATTTCTCCTCTTTGTTTTAATTGTTTCATGAATTGTTTTATATTTTATTAAAAATATTTTGAAATAGTTTTTGAACAACTTTAACGACTTAGTCAACGATTTAAATTTTTCGCTTAAACGTTATCGGTTTTACTTAGGTTACAAAAAAAAAAAAGAAAAATTTTCACGGGAATTTAAGGGAATAGTGTAAGGGTCGTTACATAAACTCCTTTTCCTTTTGATGCCATGTTGACTCTTCTTTCAAATGGTGAAATATCTTATCTTCTTCCACCATTTGTTCCCAAAGGTCATTTGTTTTGAAGAAGGTTAAATTTGAGGGTTGGGAAGTGGGTACATCGGCATAAAGGGGATTATAATGCCACTTGACACCACTTGATTGAGGGTGTTCTTGCATCCAATTGGTATGCAGTACTATGCATGGGTGGTAAACCTTGTGGTAATTCCTCCTTTAATCGTTCATTTTCTTCCTCCTTCCAAATTTCTTCCCCCTTTTGTTTGTCCATTACGAGAAGTGGACCCTCTTCAGGATAGCAATCAACTTCTTCTAGTATCTCTTCCTCCTCTTCATTTAAGCTAGGTGTTTTCTCTAAAATCTCTTGTTTTTCAGTGTCACTTAGAGTTTCTCCTTTAAGTTTATTAAATTTTTGGTGCAGGGAAGGCGGTGGTTTAGGAAGGGTTGGCGACTTGGCAAGTAGTCTTGAAGTTTCTTGTACCCAATTTTCCAAAAGGCGGCCAGTAATTCCAATTTCGTGCATGATCCTATCTCGCCGTCTTAAATCCCAATCATATATCGGTTTGGGAGGTATAAGTGGTGGTTGATTAACCCTAGTCCTTATCCCCATTTTATCCCTTAAATTTCTTTCATGAGTGGAGGGATATTCACGCATATTTTGATTCTTAAATTTGGAGGAGCTAGGATAACATATAGGGTGATCTTCCTTAAAAATTTTGTTCCTTAAATTGGGCTCTTGCTTTTGTTGTTTTTGGGTAAATTTCTCTTCTAATAACCTCTTCATTGTGGTCCAAGAAATCAAGTCTTCTTCCTTATTTCTTCTTTTCTTTGCTACAAATCTTTCCCACAAAGATTTAGCATTCTTGGTTAAACTCTTAGAGGCTACGTCAACCTTTTCCCATTCACAATAATACCCATAAGCAAATCTCTTTTCTAACCTTTTAACCCAAGAGGAATATTCATCCCTACCATAGAGACCACTAAATGGAAAAATGTTTGGTTCTTGATTATGTGGGAAAAATCCATTTCTATTAGTCATTGTTAAGTGCTAGGTTGTTAAATTCAAATTTTAAATTTTAGGAAAATTTTAGGCACAATGAAATATTCTTAACTAAGACAATAAAATAAGGATCATGCTCACACTTGCCATTTTAAAATTTGGGATTCAATAAACAACTAAGGTGATTCAATAACACTTAGCAAAAACTAATTTTGAAAATAAATTTTTCAATACGTGCAATTACCAATTTCCAATCAATTATTAACCATGTTACCAACTTTAAGAAAGAATTATACAAAATAATATTAATTCCAACTAAATAACTTCAAAAACAGCAAATATTAAAATTAGAACACAAATTTAATCAAGGTGAACATGCTGAAATTTTAAGTTAATTAGAACAGAATTTTCATGGAATAATATGTTCAACAATGCCGATTTTAAATTAAGATGTGTCACAAATTTTGCAAGTCACTTAAGGTGCTCAAATGCTAGCATAGAATAGATGATTCACAAGAAAAATTTAAGTGCAAATGAGCAGCAAAATATCATGGAAAACCGAGGCAATAAAAATGGACAAATTCCGAGATAAGCAAAACAACACCACAATAGGATTTAATCACTTGTATTTGTCAAATTTTGCAATCCGATTTTCATACCAAAGTGATAGCATGTAATAGGTGATGCAATAGATAATTTTAAGTGCTAAGAAGTAGAAACAAACATCACATTAAAGCTAGAAAAACCGAATTTAACAATTATGTAAAAATTCAAGCAAAGATAGTCATAAAGCCGAGAAGAAATAACATGTATAAACCGAGTTTAAGCACTAGTACTAGGGCCAAATTTCATGCAGTAAAAATTCAGATTTAATTTTTAGTTGGTTGACAATACTTAGATGCAAATCATGGTTCAAACATAGATTACAAGATGCTAAATGAAATCGAATGAGAATCATGCAATAACGGAGGAGAAATACAAACCAATAATCCGATATTGAGCATTAAATTTTAAGGCTGATTTTGTGCTTCATTTCTGTAACGCCCCGAACCCACCCCAGGCCCGGTGCGTCACTTTGCAAACCAATCCCGTGTTTAAACCACGTTTAAAATGATTTTTCGTAAATTTTTCGACTCGGTTTTCGGGTTTTTCATTCACACTTCAAACAACTTAACCCATCAAAACAGCTTAAAGACACCCATCAACTATCAACATACCAAAAAGAAACAACCTCCCACAAACCCGAGGAGGACAGTAGCCGAGACGCCCCTACAATAACCTGCACCGACGCACCCCGTACTCCTCCAACTGCAGCCTAATCCTCGGTGGTCTCGTCTACCTCACCTGTATAGAACTCGTCACCTACACCATAGAACACAAAACGTAAGCCTAATGCTTAGCAAGTAGGGAAATGCATAATAACATACTAAATGCTCGACTCAACCCTAACATGCAGTTTCTTCACACTCAGTTGCTTTCTTTTCATTCGGGTTGCATTTATCTTTCACTTTCCTATGAATCAAGTAGGCACACGTCCCAACACAATCCTGGACGGCCACGCCTTGACCCACGGAGCTAGACCGGAGGCACACGTCCCAACACAATCCTGGACGGCCAACCAAATCTCCCCCAATCGATCGTAGAATCCTCATTGTGCCTTCAAGCACGAGCATATCAAGGTATTCATACTCACGACACATTACATAAATTTTTTTTTTTGCATAGCATCTCTAATAAAATACCTCGCGGGGTGCTCAGCGAGCCACGAGCCCACGAGACTATTCTACTCGAGACCAGGTTACATATCAATTTTCTCATCTTTCATTACGTCATCCTCACCACTCAAACATGCAAAACACGTGATTTCGTCAGTTAGAAAACAATGATGCATGACACCCGATGCATAACAAAAGTAAAGCATAACAAACAAACAACCAATCCCTACCGTTCTATGGTGTAGGCCTGAAGGCAACAAACACTCATCCACTACTTAGCTGGTTGCTGCTCGATACTTTCTCGTTCACTCCGTCCAACAAAATCACACGTTCGATCACTTAAAAACGATGAGAAATCAACTTAGAAATTTACAAACTCTAAGGAAATTCCTAACCTAACTAATAGAACTATAACACAACCCCCAACCCGATCTTTACTCCAATTGACCGTCTAACTTCAAACGGTCATAACTCCCTCGTTTTGCAACGGATTTCGACGTGCCAACCCGACTCGGAAACCTCTACACGTCTACTAACCATTGAATCACTCAAATCAACCATCCAAACACAAAGGCTAAGTCGGACATGCCAAAACAGAACCGGGTATATAGGTGTCCTTCAATAATTTTTGTGGAACACTTCACCAATCTTCAATCTAACCCTCAAATCTACCTAAACTAAGTCATCCAACAACCAAAACATCAAAATAGGGAAGAAATCTAACATCTACACTCAATTTTCGGACTTCACCAACTAGGGTTTCCAAACCCTATGCAAACTCTCACCAAACACCCTAAAAACTTCAACAAACCAACCCTTAATGTATACAATTGAAAACGCACATGATTTTACCTTGAAAGCACCTTGGAAAATTGAAGAAAAGAAAGAGCAAGAAGCAGCTATGGAGGACGCCAAGCTTGGAAGAAAATCGTGGGGAAGAAGATGGACGAAAAGAAAGAAACCAAACCCTTAAATTCTCCATTTTTCTTTCTTTTAAAAGTTCTCCTCCAAACTTTTTATAATTGCAAATCCACCCCCCCCCCCCTTATCTCCTTTGTCTTCCAACGTGTTATGCCATACATCTCTCCACATTTCATTCATTTTATTTATTCTTTTTCATACCATTAATGCATGAAAAATATCCTATTGGTTGTTTGACTTTTCAAACCCTTTGGTTTGAATTGTCAAACCACTTTATTTTCTCTTCTCATCCTATCCCTTCTAAACCCCTCACAAAGCACTCTCATACCTCACTAACTTAGGTCTAAACACGTAGTCAAAATTTTTCGGGTGTTACAATCTCACTAATATTTTGAGCATACATTTGGATTAGATTTAGATGTAAATATTAACTCAAAATATAGTCAAATAAAAATGGAAAAACCGAGCCAACAACAGGAAGAAATCCAAGAAGAAAAATGAAAGAAATGAGGTGCCTACCTTGGCCGATCTTCTACCACATTGCATACCATATTTTTCCACAATAGAACAAGCATTTCAATGACAATAATAATGGCAGCAAATAATATGAGAAATATAGCACAAAGTTAGCACAAATATAATATGAAAATAATGCTAGAAACGAAACGAGCCGCTATCCCGATTTTGTGCCGATTTTTGACTATTGTTAGGGCAACTAAAATGCACCGTGGGAAGCCTTGTGGCTCTGATACCACTTGACACAAAATCCCTTAGAAAAGGGTTGTGTTCAAACCCAAAATATTCAAGAAGAGTGCTCGGTTGTGTGGTAGTGTAAATGGCCGAAAATATAGACTAAATATGATAATAAATGCAAAAGAAAAATGAGGAGAGTGGTGTGTGTGCTAGTGGCCGAATATATGGTGGATAATGAGGGCAAGAAAGATAAAAGAAAAATAAGGAAAGAGATGAAGAGAGGGTGTGTGAAATGGTGAAGATATGCAAGATGAAAATAAAGAGAAAAATGCAATAAAATAAATGTGGAGTGTGTGAGTTTGATGGCCGAAAATTAAAGGGTGATGTGTGTGAAAATGTGATGGCAAGAAAGTAAAGGAAATACCCTTGGCAGACTCGTAGAGCGATCTTACGGTTTAGGCTCCCAATGGAGAAGGTGAGGGAATAAGTAAGAATTAACTTAGCAACCCAAGCTAAGTTAATAATGGAGGGCTACTCCACTTGGTTCAAAGAACCAAGGAAAACACCAAAGAAAACACCTTGGATATTAGGGAAATAGTAGTGTATTGATTTGGGCAAAAGTTGTAAAACATTCACCAATGCCATGCTTTTATAGAGATCTTAGGGTGGATTAGGGTTTCCATAAAAATGAATGAATGGTGGCCCTTGGATGAAAACAGATGGATGGCCAAGATCAAAGCAAAAAAGCACACATCCTAGGGAGGAGATGAATGTCATGCCAAAATGGATCAATGGAGGGAATCTTGCCACACCATCAATCTATGTTGCCACTAACTCTTGTACCTGCAAAATCATACCTTTAAATGTGGGCTCTTCTTTGGGCCATGGCTTCCTTTAGGCTTGATCTTGTGAATGCTTTTTTTATTTGAATAATTGGTTGCATTTCTTTAACCCATAATCCACCAACATACATCTAACCCTAACCACACAATCTAATGCATGATGCAATTATATAATCCATACAATAAAGGTGAATGTATGCCAAATAAGTTCAAAAATAAAAAATTTCAAAGATAGGGGCCTGGGAAGACAAATTCCCATCGGGCTAGTTGGTGACTTCCTCCAAGTGCTCCATATGCATTCCTTCTAAGAATTACACCTACAAGAGAAAAACACGTAATAAGTAGAGAGAAGATATAAAGTTTGGGACTTTGCCAATTTTCCTTTTGAATGTAACCCGAGGCATGTCAGTTTGGCAAGAATGAAATTGGACCCTTGGATGCAAAAATCTGATCGATGGTTAGGAGAAGGATCTATGTGCGCGCTCTCTACCAATTGGGTGCTGCCGCGCGTGCTAGCTGGAACCAGCCTGCGCGTCACATCACCGATTCAGGTGCTCGCTGCCCGCACGCCATAAGTCGCCTGCTCGAGCCTCCATTACCTGCCCGTGCGCGTGCCAGATTGTGCGCTGAAGAATGGGTCGCGCCAAGGCTTGATCAAAGGCCAAATTTTTGCCAACTCATCAATCTGTGTCTCCACCCACAAGTGTACCTGCAAAATCATACCTTTGGATGTGGGCTCTTCCTTGGGCCAAGTCCTTCTTTGGGCTCCATTTTGTTGTAGGTTTTTCCTTGAATATTTGAGTTGAATTTCTTCAACTCAAATCCACCAACATTCAACTAACCCTAACCACACAATCTAATGCATGCAATGCAATTATAAAATTCATACAATAAAGGCGAATGTATGCCAAATAAGTTTGAAAAATAAAATTATACATTTAGAGGCCCAGGAAGACAAATTTCCATAGGCCACTTGGTGACTCCTTCCATTCGCTCCATGTGCATTCTTTCTTCAAAAATATTCCTACAAAAAGAGAGAACACATAATAAGTAGAGAGATGATATAAAGTTTGGAATTTTGCCAACTTTCCTTTTGAATGGCAACTAAGGCATGTCAATATTGTTGTAGATCTTTTCGATAGCTTCGATTTGCCAGGTGGATCGTAAAAACTGACACTTGTAGCCAAAGTTATGGCTGTTTTAAGGGGGAAAGGTCAAATTCAATATCAAACAAGTTTTAAATCCACTAAATAGTGATAACCGATTTGTACATGTTTTTAAATGTCTTAGTGAACTTAATACCAATATTCCACATATGAAAATGCAAGCAATCATCTTAACAACAGAACAATTTTTTTTTTTTAAATTCAAAAGCTAAGCATAAAGTGAAAGTGACATAAAGTAACACTAAAAGTGATGGCTAGTTTAGGTTATGCGCTTTTACTTAATTTTCACCCTTTTTAGTAATGTTACTTTACCAATGCAAATTGGAAAATAGCAAATAAAACAGCAGAAATAATATGTTAACTAGTAGCAAACAAAACACTACAACATGAAACTCGGATTTGACACAACATAATGAAACAGAACACTAAAACAGCATACTAATCACGATTTTAGCAAATAGGTTTCATACTCGAATCTCAACAAGTTTATATTCATGCTGAAAGGGATAAAAACACATTAATGGATAGTATCTCAGTTCTAGAAAAATAAACACTCAACAGCCAAGTCACCGCACTAGAAAGAGAAACAAAACATCAAGTACTAAAAGTTGTTAGCAAATGTTTAACCAAAAGAGGAAGGAAAACTTGTGGCACAAAAATGGTGGAAATGAAACTTAAAAATCCATGCCCAAGTTACAGACAACTATCAAAACAAGCTGGAAAGGATCTTTGCAATAAAATAAAAGAGAAGATAAGAAAACAGCAAGAACATCAAACACATTTTCTGGGTTTTCAAAAAATAGCGAAACCTTAAAATATGAAATCGATAAACAGGTGAGAAAATGGGAAAGAAGATGCAAACCGTTCAATTTCTATCCTTCATGGGAAGCCATTCATGGCTCTGATACCACATGACACGATTCCGCCTCCAAAGGAGTTGTGTTTCTACCCACAACAACCGATTAGGAAAGAAACAAAAAACAGAAAAACCAGCAAATACGAACAACAATTTCACCAACCAAACGATATCCAAATTCAACGAAATTTTAAAGGGTTCTTTGAATATGAGTTAAGATTATGTCCTTAAATATTCAGGTCCAGATGATGAGTAAATCAAAAGTTACAAGAAGAACATCAGATGCTGTCCGATAAGCAATATTTTGTAAGCTTTCAACATACACTCTTCCGTAGAAGAATGGCAGCAAATGGAACGGGTTAATGGCCACCTTCTTCGTGTATCCTACTTTGAAACGAGAGGGAAGCAGCGTGAAACAATAGCTATTCAAGCAACCGTGTGCTTGAAAGCGTAAATGAGAGAACTCCTCTCGGTTCTTGACCGAACCGAGCTTTACCGTTCACTGCTCTTCAAGCTCCAAGAACTAAGTCAAAATTAGGTTATTCTCATAGCATCAACAACCTTTACAAACACCAATAACCATGCTTTTATAGACCTAGGGTGGCTGGAAAAGTGGGCTTCAAAGGGGCTTCAAAATGGGCCAAAGCCTTGGCCTAGTGTAACAACACACTCTTTATTTGATCCATCTTCCAAATCACCATCTAAATAAGCATACATCTAATCCTAATGTCAAAGGATGCATGCAACTATAAAATATTACAAGAAAGGCCAATGTTTGCCAACAAAATACAAGGCTAAAAGTTTGCCAAAACAACAAGAAAAAAGATAAGCGTTCGGTTACAATTTTAATCCCAAGGGAGACAAATCCCTTCTTCAAGTGCCTCAATCTTCAAGTGCCTTCGTCATTGTTTCCCAAGTTAGAAAGTGCACGAGTTGATCCAGGTCCCTTGTGCTCGACTCCCAATCCAAATCCATGAAGAGGCCTTCAAGTCCTGCAAAAGAATTAGGCTTGTTAGTAAATAGATTAGATAATGTTTGTAATAACCCGAAAATTTTAGTGAGTAAATTAAAAGTCCTGTTAGAATTTTTCGTTAGGGATTATAACTAGTTACTTAGCTTATTAAAAAACTTAGAACAATATTAGAAGAGGATTTCCAAAATTTTAGGTCGAGGGGACACGAACTTAACGGCAAAACAAAAAGTTCAAACATACGAGGGCAATTTAGTAATTTAGTTAACTAAAATAAAATAATAAAAAATAATAAAAAATAATAAAAAATAAAAACTGAATGGCTTCACGAAGAAGCCATTCAGTTTGTTTTCTTCGGCCGAGCTCCGAACCAGAGAGAGAGAGAGAGAGAGTCCAGCGATCTTCCTCCTCCGACGACCACGCAGTTCGGCCTCCATTCCGATGAGCGAACTCCGGCGGACTGAAACTCCACACTTCCTCTTCAATTTCGTGGACAGATTTGGATGAAAAGAGGTGAGTTCTTCTCCCTGTTTCCTCTCTGATGCGCGGCCGAGGTGTAGTCTGAATGGTGGAGCATGTTTAGCTGAGTTCTTCTCGTTGTTCTGGCAACAAAAATAGGGGGGATTGGTGGTGTGTGATGAGTGATCCTCGGCGGGGGCTGGGATACCCCTGTTCCAGGGAGGAAACCGAGGGGAGGAGGGTGCTGTGGTTTGGGTTTTGACTTGGGAAACTTTGTTTTTTGTTAAATTATGCTTAATAGGATAGAATGTGAATATGATTAAGTGAAAGGACTTGGTGAGATTAGTTTGAAAAACCACAAAATGGGAGATTTAGGCTCCAAAGACCCGGTGCTGTTGTTGGAGGTTGTGACCTAGCGACAGTCATTTGTTTTAAAATTTTCTATTAGTATGTTAACCTAGGTTATTGAGGAGTACGTGGCCGTGCAATCGTTTCGTTCCGCTTGAGCCTTGTGAGGGTTGTGGGATAGTCATGCGTAGGTATTGAGCCTTGTGAGGGTTGTGGGATAGTCATGCGTAGGTATTGAGCCTTGTGAGGGTTGTGGGATAGTCATGCGTAGGTATTGAGCCTTGTGAGGTTGTGGGATAGTCATGCGTAGGTATTGAGCCTTGTGAGGGTTGTGGGATAGTCATGCGTAGGTATTGAGCCTTGTGAGGGTTGTGGGATAGTCATGCGTAGGTATTGAGCCTTGTGAGGGTTGTGGGATAGTCATGCGTAGGTATTGAGCCTTGTGAGGGTTGTGGGATAGTCATGCGTAGGTATTGAGCCTTGTGAGGGTTGTGGGATAGTCATGCGTAGGTATTGAGCCTTGTGAGGGTTGTGGGATAGTCATGCGTAGGTATTGAGCCTTGTGAGGGTTGTGGGATAGTCATGCGTAGGTATTGAGCCTTGTGAGGGTTGTGGGATAGTCATGCGTAGGTATTGAGCCTTGTGAGGGTTGTGGGATAGTCATGCGTAGGTATTGAGCCTTGTGAGGTTGTGGGATAGTCATGCGTAGGTATTGAGCCTTGTGAGGTTGTGGGATAGTCATGCGTAGGTATTGAGCCTTGTGAGGGTTGTGGGATAGTCATGCGTAGGTATTGAGCCTTGTGAGGGTTGTGGGATAGTCATGCGTAGGTATTGAGCCTTGTGAGGGTTGTGGGATAGTCATGCGTAGGTATTGAGCCTTGTGAGGGTTGTGGGATAGTCATGCGTAGGTATTGAGCCTTGTGAGGGTTGTGGGATAGTCATGCGTAGGTATTGAGCCTTGTGAGGGTTGTGGGATAGTCATGCGTAGGTATTGAGCCTTGTGAGGGTTGTGGGATAGTCATGCGTAGGTATTGAGCCTTGTGAGGGTTGTGGGATAGTCATGCGTAGGTATTGAGCCTTGTGAGGGTTGTGGGATAGTCATGCGTAGGTATTGAGCCTTGTGAGGGTTGTGGGATAGTCATGCGTAGGTATTGAGCCTTGTGAGGGTTGTGGGATAGTCATGCGTAGGTATTGAGCCTTGTGAGGTTGTGGGATAGTCATGCGTAGGTATTGAGCCTTGTGAGGGTTGTGGGATAGTCATGCGTAGGTATTGAGCCTTGTGAGGGTTGTGGGATAGTCATGCGTAGGTATTGAGCCTTGTGAGGGTTGTGGGATAGTCATGCGTAGGTATTGAGCCTTGTGAGGTTGTGGGATAGTCATGCGTAGGTATTGAGCCTTGTGAGGGTTGTGGGATAGTCATGCGTAGGTATTGAGCCTTGTGAGGTTGTGGGATAGTCATGCGTAGGTATTGAGCCTTGTGAGGGTTGTGGGATAGTCATGCGTAGGTATTGAGCCTTGTGAGGGTTGTGGGATAGTCATGCGTAGGTATTGAGCCTTGTGAGGGTTGTGGGATAGTCATGCGTAGGTATTGAGCCTTGTGAGGTTGTGGGATAGTCATGCGTAGGTATTGAGCCTTGTGAGGGTTGTGGGATAGTCATGCGTAGGTATTGAGCCTTGTGAGGTTGTGGGATAGTCATGCGTAGGTATTGAGCCTTGTGAGGGTGTTGAGACAGTTGTATGTAGGTGGTAAGCCTTGTGAGGTTGTGGGATAGTCATGCGTAGGTATTGAGCCTTGTGAGGGTTGTGAGGCAGTTGTATGTAGGTGGTAAGCCTTGTGAGGGTTGTGGGATAGTCATGCGTAGGTATTGAGCCTTGTGAGGGTTGTGGGATAGTCATGCGTAGGTATTGAGCCTTGTGAGGGTTGTGGGATAGTCATGCGTAGGTATTGAGCCTTGTGAGGGTTGTGGGATAGTCATGCGTAGGTATTGAGCCTTGTGAGGGTTGTGGGATAGTCATGCGTAGGTATTGAGCCTTGTGAGGGTTGTGGGATAGTCATGCGTAGGTATTGAGCCTTGTGAGGGTTGTGGGATAGTCATGCGTAGGTATTGAGCCTTGTGAGGGTTGTGGGATAGTCATGCGTAGGTATTGAGCCTTGTGAGGGTTGTGGGATAGTCATGCGTAGGTATTGAGCCTTGTGAGGGTTGTGGGATAGTCATGCGTAGGTATTGAGCCTTGTGAGGGTTGTGGGATAGTCATGCGTAGGTATTGAGCCTTGTGAGGGTTGTGGGATAGTCATGCGTAGGTATTGAGCCTTGTGAGGGTTGTGGGATAGTCATGCGTAGGTATTGAGCCTTGTGAGGGTTGTGGGATAGTCATGCGTAGGTATTGAGCCTTGTGAGGTTGTGGGATAGTCATGCGTAGGTATTGAGCCTTGTGAGGGTGTTGAGACAGTTGTATGTAGGTGGTAAGCCTTGTGAGGGTTGTAGGACAATTTACGTAGGTGGCGAGCCTTGTGAGGGTTGTGGGATAGTTATACATATGTGGTAAGCCTTGTGAGGGTTGTGGGATAGTCATGCGTAGGTATTGAGCCTTGTGAGGGTTGTGGGATAGTCATGCGTAGGTATTGAGCCTTGTGAGGTTGTGGAACAGTTGTATGTAGGTGGTAAGCCTTGTGAGGGTTGTGAGGCAGTTGTATGTAGGTGGTAAGCCTTGGGGGTTATAGAAATGTAGGTAGGTGGCGAGCCTTGTGAGGTTGTGGGATAGTTATACATATGTGGTAAGCCTTGTGAGGGTTGTGGGATAGTCATGTGTAGGTATTGAGCCTTGTGAGGGTGTTGAGACAGTTGTATGTAGGCGGTAAGCCTTGTGAGGGTTGTAGGACAATTTACGTAGGTGGCGAGCCTTGTGAGGGTTGTGGGATAGTTATACATATGTGGTAAGCCTTGTGAGGGTTGTGGGATAGTCATGCGTAGGTATTGAGCCTTGTGAGGGTTGTGGAAAGTTGTATGAGTTGTTGATGCGTCCGGAAGGTTGTGAGTCAGTCGTGCGTAGGTGGTGAGTCAGTCGTGCGTAGGTTGTGAGTTTGGTGAGGTTATGGGTCATGGTATGTAAGTTGTTAGTCTTGCGTACGTAGTGGGTCATAAGTACGGATGTGGACTAGAAGTTGTCGTTAGTTGGGCATGTTGTGTAGGTTGTGAGTCCTGTGCAAGTTATGGGTTGATGATAAATATATTACGAGTCTTATACTGGTTGTGGGTTAGTGGCACGTATGTTATGAGTCTCGTGCAGGAGGTGGGTGAGTTGTATGTCAGTTGTGAGCTTTGTGCACGTTATGGGTTGTAGGCACATTTTGATTGTGATGCGTATGTGGAGTCGTAATTAGTTGATTATGGTCAGCATGCATCATGTTTTAAAAGCTACGTAAAATGTTTTGAGCATGTTTTCAAGCACGAAGGAGAGTAGTGGAGGTGAGGTACGGTGTCGACAGGCGATAGTGGGCTGGAGTGTGACTGTGGGCCCCGCTTCCGGGAGGAGCTGGAGCGGTGGCAACGTGCTGGTGGTAGTGCGGTGTATTGGCCGACTGCCCGGACGGTTGCACTTCAAGTCGAGACAGTGGCTGTAATGTGACTTATGGACCCAATTCCTGGAGGAACCGGGACATCGGTGACGTGCCGGTAAACAGTGCAGTGTACGGACCGACTGCCTGGTGCGGTTGCATTTCGAGTTGGGACAGGGGGTTTTGGGTGTGACTTATGGACCCCGTTCCTGGAGGAACCGGGACGGTGGTGACGTGCCGGTAAACAGTGCGGTGTACGGACTGACTGCCTGGTGCGGTTACATTCCAAATCTCGGTGAGATGCGATACGGTGAGATGATGACAACGTGTGTAGAGACCTGCATGTGTTAGGCTTTCATAACCAGTTTCATGCTTCACGTTTATTTTTCAGCACTTTACTTGCTAAGCTTTGAGTTTACGGTGTGTTCTGTGGTGTAGGTACTGTTGAGCTGGTGGGTGTGTACCGAGAGTCTGACCAGGAGTAGGTGGCAGTTGGTGGCGTGCGAGTAGAGCCCCGATTGATTGCAGTGTTAGGGCGACCTGACCCATGGAGCTGTTGTATGGTGTTGATCAGGAGTAAGACTTTTTGTCTTTCGTGGGGGTATTTAGTATTTGTAGTATATAGTCATAGTTAAGGGTGATATGTCGCCCTATATTGTGAATTCTCTTCATTTACAGATGTTAGTATTTTAGTTTCCCTCTTTACTGCCATCTGGAGATTTAATATGCTGGATAATTGAGTAGGAGTATTTTGGATCTGGTTGAGGATTTGATTCGTTTGCAGGTACTTAGCATTTTGGAGGCGCCATTTTCAGGCGTTACTCTGCCAAAATTTTCGGGGAGGACGCCGTGGTGCTTAACGGTTAGGATTAAGGGAAATTAGTGAGTCTAGACAGCTAGGTAAGACATAAGAGAGCTTTGGGAGGTTAGTTTTAATTCTGTTGCGTGAGTTGTATTAGAAGGTATTTCCAGCGTTAGAAGTTTAAGCGAATGGGATTAGGAGAACTTAGTGAGTTAATGAAACCAGGTATGGCACGAGCGAAGTCTTCTGGAGACTTAGTTTTAGATTCCACTGCGTCTGTTTAACTAAAATGGATTCCTTGCATTAGTAGCTAAGTGGACGAGATGGTTGTCAAAGGGAGTCGTTTAGCTCAGAGTGGTCCCTGTAGCGATTCGAGAACTCGGGTGGGTTTTCGGGGCGTTACAGTTATGGTATCAGAGCGATGGGGTCGACGTCGTTCAATGGATTACCTAACACCGTCAGCCGCTGCCTGGGAGCGCTTCGCCAACTGTAAGTATTTCTTAGAATCCTTGTTTTTATTTATTTATTTACGATAGTGTTAAAGGGTTCAGGGATTGAGAGATATGTCGAGAGAGCTTAGAGGACATGGAGCGACAGTTTCCTGAATTATTCGGTACACAAATTTTGGGGACAAAATTCTTATAAGGTGGGGAAGATGTAATAACCTGAAAATTTTAGTGAGTAAATTAAAAGTCTTGTTAGATATTTCTGTTAGGGATTATAACTAGTTACTTAGTTTATTAAAAAACTTAGAACTTTATTAGAAGAGGATTTCCAAAATTTTAGGTCGAGGGGACGCGAACTTAACGGCAAAACAAAAAGTTCAAACACACTAGGGCAATTTAGTAATTTAGTTAACTAAAATAAAATAAAAAATAATAATAATAAAATAAAAACTGAATGGCTTCACGAAGAAGCCATTCAGTTTGTTTTCTTCGACCGAGCTCCCGACCAGCGAGAGAGAGAGAGAGTCCAGCGATCTTCCTCCTCCGACGACCACGCAGTTCGGCCTCCATTCCGGCGAGCGAACTCCGGCGGACTGAAACGCCACTCTTCCTCTTCAGTTTCGAGGACAGATTTGGACGAAAAGAGGTGAGTTCTTCTCCCTGTTTCCTCTCTGATGTGCGGCCGAGGTGTAGTCTGAATGGTGGAGCATGTTTGGCCGAGTTCTTCTCGTTGTTCTGGCGACGAAAATAGGGGGGATTGGTGGTGTGTGATGAGTGATCCTCGACGGGGGCTGGGATACCCCTGTTCCAGGGAGGAAACCGAGGGGAGGAGGGTGCTGTGGTTTGGGTTTTGACTTGGGAAACTTCGTTATTCTTATTGAGCCTTGTGAGGGTTGTGGGATAGTCATGCGTAGGTATTGAGCCTTGTGAGGGTTGTGGGATAGTCATGCGTAGGTATTGAGCCTTGTGAGGGTTGTGGGATAGTCATGCGTAGGTATTGAGCCTTGTGAGGGTTGTGGGATAGTCATGCGTAGGTATTGATCCTTGTGAGGGTTGTGGGATAGTCATGCGTAGGTATTGAGCCTTGTGAGGGTTGTGGGATAGTCATGCGTAGGTATTGAGCCTTGTGAGGGTGTTGAGACAGTTGTATGTAGGTGGTAAGCCTTGTGAGGGTTGTGGGATAGTCATGCGTAGGTATTGAGCCTTGTGAGGGTTGTGGGATAGTCATGCGTAGGTATTGAGCCTTGTGAGGGTTGTGGGATAGTCATGCGTAGGTATTGAGCCTTGTGAGGGTGTTGAGACAGTTGTATGTAGGTGGTAAGCCTTGTGAGGGTTGTGGGATAGTCATGCGTAGGTATTGAGCCTTGTGAGGGTTGTGGGATAGTCATGCGTAGGTATTGAGCCTTGTGAGGGTTGTGGGATAGTCATGCGTAGGTATTGAGCCTTGTGAGGGTTGTGGGATAGTCATGCGTAGGTATTGAGCCTTGTGAGGGTTGTGGGATAGTCATGCGTAGGTATTGAGCCTTGTGAGGGTTGTGGGATAGTCATGCGTAGGTATTGAGCCTTGTGAGGGTTGTGGGATAGTCATGCGTAGGTATTGAGCCTTGTGAGGGTTGTGGGATAGTCATGCGTAGGTATTGAGCCTTGTGAGGGTTGTGGGATAGTCATGCGTAGGTATTGAGCCTTGTGAGGGTGTTGAGACAGTTGTATGTAGGTGGTAAGCCTTGTGAGGGTTGTGGGATAGTCATGCGTAGGTATTGAGCCTTGTGAGGGTTGTGGGATAGTCATGCGTAGGTATTGAGCCTTGTGAGGGTTGTGGGATAGTCATGCGTAGGTATTGAGCCTTGTGAGGGTTGTGGGATAGTCATGCGTAGGTATTGAGCCTTGTGAGGGTTGTGGGATAGTCATGCGTAGGTATTGAGCCTTGTGAGGGTTGTGGGATAGTCATGCGTAGGTATTGAGCCTTGTGAGGGTTGTGGGATAGTCATGCGTAGGTATTGAGCCTTGTGAGGGTTGTGGGATAGTCATGCGTAGGTATTGAGCCTTGTGAGGGTTGTGGGATAGTCATGCGTAGGTATTGAGCCTTGTGAGGGTTGTGGGATAGTCATGCGTAGGTATTGAGCCTTGTGAGGGTTGTGGGATAGTCATGCGTAGGTATTGAGCCTTGTGAGGGTTGTGGGATAGTCATGCGTAGGTATTGAGCCTTGTGAGGGTTGTGGGATAGTCATGCGTAGGTATTGAGCCTTGTGAGGGTTGTGGGATAGTCATGCGTAGGTATTGAGCCTTGTGAGGGTTGTGGGATAGTCATGCGTAGGTATTGAGCCTTGTGAGGGTTGTGGGATAGTCATGCGTAGGTATTGAGCCTTGTGAGGGTTGTGGGATAGTCATGCGTAGGTATTGAGCCTTGTGAGGGTTGTGGGATAGTCATGCGTAGGTATTGAGCCTTGTGAGGGTTGTGGGATAGTCATGCGTAGGTATTGAGCCTTGTGAGGGTTGTGGGATAGTCATGCGTAGGTATTGAGCCTTGTGAGGGTTGTGGGATAGTCATGCGTAGGTATTGAGCCTTGTGAGGGTTGTGGGATAGTCATGCGTAGGTATTGAGCCTTGTGAGGGTTGTGGGATAGTCATGCGTAGGTATTGAGCCTTGTGAGGGTTGTGGGACAGTTGTACGTAGGTGGCGAGCCTTGTGAGGGTTGTGGGATAGTCATGCGTAGGTATTGAGCCTTGTGAGGGTTGTGGGATAGTCATGCGTAGGTATTGAGCCTTGTGAGGGTTGTGGGATAGTCATGCGTAGGTATTGAGCCTTGTGAGGGTTGTGGGATAGTCATGCGTAGGTATTGAGCCTTGTGAGGGTTGTGGGATAGTCATGCGTAGGTATTGAGCCTTGTGAGGGTTGTGGGATAGTCATGCGTAGGTATTGAGCCTTGTGAGGGTTGTGGGATAGTCATGCGTAGGTATTGAGCCTTGTGAGGGTGTTGAAACAGTTGTATGTAGGTGGTAAGCCTTGTGAGGGTTGTAGGACAATTGTACATAGGTGGCGAGCCTTGTGAAGGTTATGGGATAGTTATACGTATGTGGTAAGTCTTGTGAGGGTTGTGGGATAGTCATGCGTAGGTATTGAGCCTTGTGAGGTTGTGGGATAGTCATGCGTAGGTATTGAGCCTTGTGAGGGTTGTGGGACAGTTGTACGTAGGTGGCGAGCCTTGTGAGGGTTTTAGACAGTTGTATGTAGGTGGTAAGCCTTGTGAGGGTGTAGGACAATTGTACGTAGGTGGCGAGCCTTGTGAAGGTTATGGGATAGTTATACGTATGTGGTAAGTCTTGTGAGGGTTTTGGTATAGTCATGTGTAGGTATTGAGCCTTGTGAGGGTGTTGAAACAGTTGTATGTAGGTGGTAAGCCTTGTGAGGGTTGTAGGACAATTGTACGTAGGTGGCGAGCCTTGTGAGGGTTGTGTGATGAGCTCCGACCTGCAAATAGGACTCAAGAACTCGAAGAAGACCGGTTAGCTCCGGGTGACACAAATCTGAGAAAACCGAGAATGGAAAATGTAAAAGAAATATCAAACGTGCTTGAAATTTAATGAAATTTTACGTGAATCTTGTGAAGTGAGTGAGCTGTGTGCTGGTGAAAGTCGTGGTCCAGATTCGTTAAGATGAAGGATTTATGGAATGTTTTTTGAGAATCGACCGGTGAGTGCTTCAATGGAGCTTCCGGCAAGAGTTTTTTCCAAGGAAGAAAACTCGATTCAAGGAACCGGTTAAGGCTACTCCTTGCTGTTTTCCGCTCTCAAAAGAGTGGAGAAGGAGGTGGCAAAATCCACTCCAACTAGCTACCAAGCTAGAAGAATGGTTCGGGGGCGCAACCCCTCGGTTGTTGTCAACCGAGCTTACCTTGGAAGCTCTTTGCTCCAAGCTTCTTCTTCTATTGAGAGAGAAATCCGTGGGTGCTCATAAATCAACCAAAAAAAGTTACAAACACCAATGCCATGAATATATAGACCTAATGGTTGGCTTGGGTTTGGGCTTGGGCTTGGACTTGGACTTGGAAGAGGAATGATGGTCACCATGTGGGCTTGAGCCATGTCTTCAACTTCAATGGGCCAAACCAAGCCACCAACTAATCCTATCATTCATCTAATCCTAACATGCATCTAATCCTAACATGCATCTAATAAAGTTTAAACAAGAAGGCCAACGTTTGCCAATAAGTTTGAAATTTCAAAAAAGCAACAAATATTAAAGCTCGGGAAGACAAATTCCCATGTGAGCATTAAGGTGTCTCTTTAGTCTTTCCACATGAGGAGATGCTTCGGTTGGTCAACGTCTCCAGCTTTAATCTCCCACTTCAAGTCATCCACGGTGTCCTCCAAGTCTTTACACGAACCATGACCTGCAAAAGAGACAAGTGTGTTAGTCAAATTGTGGACTCGGGTCTGGGATCGTGTAATGGGCCTACGGGGCACATCATTGTGGGATAGTTATACGTATGTGGTAAGCCTTGTGAGGGTTGTGGGATAGTCATGCGTAGGTATTGAGCCTTGTGAGGGTTGTAGAACAGTTGTATGTAGGTGGTGAGTCTGGCAAGGTTGTGAGTCAGTCGTGCGTAGGTGGTGAGTCAGTCGTGCGTAGGTTGTGAGTTTGGTGAGGTTATGGGTCATGGTATGTAAGTTGTGAGTCTTGCGTACGTAGTGGGTCGTAAGTACGGATGTGGACTAGAAGTTGTCGTTAGTTGGGCATGTTGTGTAGGTTGTGAGTCCTGTGCAAGTTATAGGTTGATGATAAATATATTACGAGTCTTGTACTGGTTGTGGGTTAGTGGCACGTATGTTATGAGTCTCGTTCAGGAGGTGGATGAGTTGTATGTCAGTTGTGAGTTTTGTGCACGTTATGGGTTGTAGGAACATTTTGATTGTGATGCGCATGTGGAATCGTAATTAGTTGATTATGGTCAGCATGCATCATGTTTTAAAAGCTACGTAAAATGTTTTGAGCATGTTTTCAAGCACGGAGGGAGAGTAGTGGAGGTGAGGTACGGTGTGGACAGGCGACAGTGGGTTGGAGTGTGACTGAGGGCCCCGCTTCCGGGAGGAGCTGGAGCGGTGGCGACGTGCTGGTGGTAGTGCGGTGTATTGGCCGACTGCCCGGACGGTTGCACTTCGAGTCGAGACAGTGGCTGGAATGTGACTTATGGACCCCGTTCCTGGAGGAACCGGGACGGCGGTGACGTGCCGGTAAACAGTGCGGTGTGAGAACCGACTGCCCGGTGCGGTTGCATTTCGAGTCGGGAAAGGGGGGGTTTTGGGTGTGACTTATGGACCCCTTTCCTGGAGGAACCAGGACGGTGGTGACGTGCCGGTAAGCAGTGCGGTGTACGAACTGACTGCCCGGTGCGGTTACATTCCAAACCTCGGTGAGATGCGATGCGGTGAGATGATGACAACGCGTGTAGAGACCTGCATGTGTTAGGCTTGCATAACCAGTTTCATGCTTCACGTTTATTTTTCAGCACTTTACTTGCTAAGCTTTGAGCTTACGGTGTGTTCTGTGGTGTAGGTATTGTTGAGCTGGTGGGTGTGTACCGAGAGTCTGACCGGGAGTAGGTGGCAGTTAGTGGCGTGCGACCATAGCCCCGATTGATTGCATTGTTAGGGCGACCTGACCCATGGAGCTATTGTATGGTGTTGATCGGGAGTAAGACTTTTTGTCTTTCGTGGGGGTATTTAGTATTTGTTGTATATAGTCATAGTTAAGGGTGATGTGTCGCCCTATATTGTGAATTCTCTTCATTTACGGATGTTAGTATTTTAGTTTCCCTCTTTACTGCCATCTGGAGATTTCATATGCTGGATAATTGAGTAGGAGTATTTTGGATCTGGTTGAGGATTTGATTTGTTTGCAGGTACTTAGCATTTTGGAGGCGCCATTTTCAGGCGTTACTCTACCGAAATTTTCGGGGAGGACGCTGTGGTGCTTAACGGTTAGGATTAAGGGAAATTAGTGAGTCTAGACAGCTAGGTAAGACATAAGAGAGCTTCGGGAGGTTAGTTTTAATTCTGTTGCGTGAGTTGTATTAGAAGGTATTTCCAGTGTTGGAAGTTTAAGCGAATGGGATTATGAGAACTTAGTGAGTTAATGAAACCAGGTATGGCACGAGCGAAGTCTTCTAGAGACTTAGTTTTAGATTCCACTGCGTCTGTTTAACTAAAATGGATTCCTTGCAATAGTAGCTAAGTGGACGAGATGGTAGTCAAAGGGAGTCGTTTAGCTCATAGTAGTCCCTGTAGCGAACTGGGAACTCGGGTGGGTTTTCGGGGCGTTACAATGTTTGGGCCCTGATTTGCGGTTTTGTGATGGCCCTCTGGGGGACATCTAGCATTTTATCAAACAGGTGGTGTGCAACAAATTGCTAAACCAAACTGAACCAGGGCTGAACCGGCTGGTCTTAGGAGCTCCAACTTTGGGTGAACCGGCAACAATGCACAACAGCCAACGAACCGGGCCACCCACGCAACGCATGCTGAGTCGTCCAACGGCTATAATTCTAGTCGTTGTCTAACGGCTGTTCTGCAGCTGTTTCTTCTCCTTCACCCAATCTCTTCTCTCTATTTAAGCTTTCTTTCTCATTTTGTAAAAAGGTTAGAAAAGATGAATATAATCTGAAGATTGGGCGTTAAATTTTGTCCAGAAACCGTGAAGGTTTCAGTTTGCCGAAGGTAAGTGCATCGGTCAAGAACCGAGAGTAGAGAGCCTCCTTCATCACGAGTTTGGTTGCTTGCTGAGTGATGCTCCATTGTTCTCTCAACTCTTGAAGAGTTGGTGGCAAAAGAACGTGGCTAAAACTAGTTCCCAGCTGTTGAAATTCTACTCGGAAGAATTTTTGCTGAAGGCAGAGACCATTGCCTCTCGGCCAGCCAATGGCCTTTCCTTTTCATCCATCGGTCATTTCTATGAAGATTTCGAGCCGACCCATTTCAAGGATTTGTCGGTATCACTCTCTTCCTTCTCACAATTTTTCGTTCTCTATTATTGTATGTTTTTTTTGTGTTTATACTATTTTTTGGGTGTTCCTCCGAGCATCGATCATTGTCACTGCTTTAAGCCTTCTGTTAACCATTTCCTAGCCCCATTAGCAGTCGGTATCGCATCAAATGGTATCAGAGCCAAAGTGCTCCTTGTTTTCATTTATGTTATTTGTGTTCACTTTGTCGTTTTTCTTTGTTTTCATTTTGTTTCTGTTTTTTATATTTTGTCATTCGTTTCTATTTACTAATCAGGATAATCCATTTACTTGAGTTTCATTTCTGCTTAGTTAGAACAACAATGTTATCGTCGTTGTCGGGTTTGAGTTTCTTTGATGAAATTGTTCTCTGTCTTCTGGTAAATTGTTTCTTGCTGTTTGAGTCATATGTTGTTGGTTGTTGAATGACTGTAATTATGTTTTCTGTTTTATTTAGATAACATTGCTTATTTCAATGGTTACATGATCTATTGAAGAATTTAATTGTTTAGGAAATCTCTTGGAACTAACTAAACCTAAGATACGTTGCTGAAAACCATTTTCTATTATTTTATTGTTAGCCTGCTATTTTTAATGAAATGTTTGTTGCAAATTCTGCATTTCATTGATTAATCATTCTTGGAAATTTCTGTCTTAAGCTGAAATTCGAGGAGGCTTATATTAAATGATGGACAACATTCTGTTTACATGATTATTCCTAATAGCATGCCTATTGTTAGTTTAAAACAGCATGTTTTGTTGCTCTAATTTTATGTTGTTTGACCCATAGTTAAAATCTATTTGGTTGATCATTAGTTTTTGTTTTATTCATTGAGCAGCAGAATTGTAGCACTTGAAATTTAATTGTAAACTGTTTATTTTGCTGCATATTACTGTGAAGAACATGTTTCAAATTTTACATTTCTATGTCCAAATTTATGTGAAATTTTCTGTTGGTTGGAAAAGGCAAATACCAACTCTCTGTTGATTGAATTCTGCCAAATTCCTTTCATTGCTAGTTTGTGTCTTTTGGTTCACTGTTGAAAGGCATCTCACAGGTTTTAAGTTGCTGAAAAACTATTGCAAAAACTGGTTATTAGAAAGTCTGAAAAAAAAAACCTGGTGTTTTAGTATTTGGAAATTCTGTGCTGGAAGATTAATTTGCTGGTTTAAAAATGATTTCATGTTAAAACTTGTTGGCTGGAAATATGTTTTACAGTTCTGTTTGCTAATTTCTGTGCAATCTGGTTTTCAAAATCCTAAAATCTACTTGTTTCATTTCTTGCATATCTAGTTCATAAAATTGCTTGAGGAATCTGTTTTTGTGCTGAGTTGATAAACAATTTGTGATCTTATTTGGCTGGATATAACTTAGTTGTTTCTGTTTTATGGCTGGACATTGTTGAACAAAATTAGTAAAATTTGTTGCTGGAATTATATCTCTTGCTAGATGATTTACTTGCTGAATTAATGGGTTGCAAATCTTGTTGGTTTAAAATTGTGCAAATCTGCTTATTGCTCAAGCATGCTAGGCCAGTATTTATCATCTTTTTGTTGATGTTTTAGCATTTTTTTCTGTTTTGTAGCACTTGAGTAGAGCTATTTGCAAAATTGTAAGCTGCTGTTTTTTTTTAGGCTTTGTATAGGTGTAAAAGTAGTCACTTAGTTTCTGTTTACAGCCCAGAATATAACATGTTAAACAATTCTGTCTCCCAGCATTAAACAGCATGTTTATAACTATGTGTTAGTGTGTGTTTCCTGAATGTTATCTCTTGTTTTCAAGCTATTGTATCTCTGAAATTTGGGAGACTCTTCAGAATTATTGATCGAGAGCATTGCTTGATCAATTGATTGCTTTTAGTGTTGATTTTTGTGTTAATTTAGAGTGGTGTTTTTGCTATTTTCTTTTAATGTTTTGAGTGTTTCTTTAGATTGTTTTTGCTAGGTCATGTTAGTAGATTTGTTAGCTCGTTTGCTGTTTTGTGTAAATCGGATGTCTACCCAAGGTAGCTCTAGTGATCCACGCCGAGATCCTTTTGCCCAACCATCTAGATTACCAAAACTAAAAGGGAATGAACCTAGCATAGAGCATCAACTTAATGGGATTGGTAAGCAACTCAATGAATCAAGTACCCTAATCAAGGAGTTGAACCAAGAGCTTAAAACCTTTGTAACCAAGATGAGCCATCAAAATTACTACCCTGACCGATATAAGTCCTATGACTGAGCAAAATTTGAGGATAAACCCAAAAACTTAGGCTATGTTAGACCACATCCTAAGCCCCGGTTTAGAGAGGAATGGGATGAAGTAGCGGAATACATTCCATTATTCAAAGGTTCCATTTCTAAGAATGATTATTTTTATTGGGTAGATAGGATTGAAAGGCATTTCAATTATGGTGTTTATCACGACAAGATAAAAATTAAAATAGCTTCTAAGAAACTCACTAGTTATGCTAATTTCTGGTGGAAAGGTCTTTTAGTGAAAAGAAGAAGGAATGGAGAAGATGAAATCATCACTTGGAAAGTGATGAAGGATTTAATGGAAAGAAAATTTGCCCCTAGTCATTATGAGCAAGTGTATGACTTTAGGAAACCTCGAAGATCACCAATTACATTAGAGCAACCACTCCCACTAGCTCAAACTCAAGCCAAATTTAGTGAAAAATCCTTAAGCGAGAAAGATGATGAATCTTTAAAGGAAACTTCTAGTGAGGAAGAGGATGAAGAAAATGATTTGGATGAAGTAGAAATCCTATATCCCAAGGATGGATCATTGCTTGAGGTTGATGAGAAAATTCTGGAAACTCCTACCCCACCTAACTTGAACGAGGAGGAATTATTTGAACCTTCTCTACTTGAAGTTGGAATTGAGCAAGTAGTAGAACCTCATAGAAATTTTGAACCACTTATCCAAACCAAATTCAATGAAGATTTTGGAATTATGGAGTTATTTGAGGAATCCTTCTTTGAGGATGAAAGAGAGCTTAAGGTAGAAACCTTAGAAGCCCTTGAAACCATAGAGGTAGAAACCAAATCCGATCATCTCCAAAATTTTAAAACTCATGAGGTTATCACGTGGTATAACCCATTGTAAGACGACCCTAGGGAGGACGTTTTAGTTGAGGACCTTGTAAAGCCAACTTATGTTTTAGAGTGAATTTTTTACGCAAAATATGCATCAACGCCTATTCCCCACATCCAACAAGAGTTCTACCTAATGGATAAGACCTACCTTGTAATACCCGGCTTTATGAGATATTAATATTTTAATATGTTTTGGTATTTTTGTAAATATGTCAAATCAGGTCCGTTTTACAAAAAGAAAATGTCATTAGAATCCTAACGATTAATGGGAATTTTAAGAAAATTACGAGAATTTTCGGAGTAATAACGCTATATTTCGAGTAATTACATTTCTCGAAATATAAAAGATGTTTTAGTAAAAATAGTAACCGAGGTCCGTTTTGCGAACGGATAGTTTTAATAGAACCCAAATAATAAGATGGATTTATTGGTGAAATATAGAGATTTGGAGAAACCGAATAGTTAGCCAATTAATGAAACGAAAGACGAAACAAATAGAAAATCAAAAGAAGGGCAAAACGGTCTTTTGCCAAGTCAAAAATTATAAAATAACCTAAACTATTCTTCTTCTTCTTCATTTCTCCTCTGCCGAGTGAAAAACCAGAGAGCGAAGCTCTCTCTGCCAGCCGACGACGATTCAACATCCGAATAGTTAGCCAATTATTGGTGAAATATGGAGATTTGGAGAAACCGAATAGTTAGCCAATTAATGAAACGAAAGACGAAACAAATAGAAAATCAAAAGAAGGGCAAAACGGTCTTTTGTCAAGTCAAAAATTATAAAATAACCTAAACTATTCTTCTTCTTCATTTCTCCTCTGCCGAGTGAAAAACTTCGCTCTCTCTACCAGCCGACGACGATTCAACATCCGACCTCCGATTCGAGCTCCGATCGTCTCATTTTCTTCACGTTTTCTCCTCCAATCGACGATCTAGGTATGAATCTATGATCTTAGAGCGTTATTTTTTGGTTTTAGTGAAGTTTAACGGATAGGGTTTACGATTAGGGTTTCGTCAAAAATGCGAATTAGGGTTCGAAATCGATAGGTTGTCGTGGTTTATGGACGTATTGAATGTATGGGATGTTATTGGATGAATTTATACCGATTTGTGTGAAATGTTAAAATTGGAGAATTTAGGGATTTTGGGAAAAACTCGTAATTGGGATTTGAGGTGCCGAGCGTGTATTTACTAGCTCAATAAATTTGGTTAAAGCTATAGGAAATTTCTTTAGTTGTAGCTTAAATTAGTTTTAACGGCGAATATTGTGTTTTGATGGTATGCTCTGTACGTATGTTTACTTTCTGTCATATTGAACTGTTCACGCATCACGTGTTTTAAAACAACATAGAAAATGAATTTCTTCATGATGTTTTAAAGAGAATTCCGATGTGGCCTGGAGAGGGGAACGACCTATTGTGGAGACCGATTTCGGGTTTGTCACAATACCACATCTATTGCATACTCATACAGTTATACAGTTACAGGTCATGCGAGATGGGGCTCAGGCATGGCTGTATGTATTGTAAGCGTGTACCACCCCCCACCCGTCTAGCTGGAAAGAGTAGTTCGACCGCAGGATTGGCTCTCTCTGGTTAGGAGGCTGATATCTCGGTGACACCACAGAGTAAAGATAAAAAAAATGCTACATGATTTCTGAACTCATACGCATAGCATGCTTGTACATTTACTAGAACTTGCTGAGATTTTTATCTCATAGGTGTCTGTATGGTGTAGGTGATTACGAGGAAACAGGTGAGGATGAGATTCCTCCTCCTGAGGCATGAGTCCAGTTGACGAAAGATGGTTGCGGTGGTGTGCTGGCACAGTCGACGCTTACCCTACCCGTGGGGATGTATGTATAGGTTTTGGGGGTTTGGGATGTTTTGGGCTGATGGTAGATTAGAACATTTTAGGATGCTTGGGAATTGGATAGTTGATAGGTTTATATGTTGATAGTTCATTGTTTTGGTAAAACTCTTTGTAAAACGTTTTTGTTAAGGTTTTATGTAGATTTTCATGAATTGATGATGATTTAAAACAGGTGGATATACTCGGTTTTCAAACGTATCCATGCAAATTATTTTCTCGGAAGTTTAATGTGTGTATCGGTTATGTATTTTAGGAAAGGAGAAAGCTAGTGTTTTGCTCTCTGCAACCCAGAGAGCATTTTTACATTTTGATGGGCTAAAGGGAGAGGCTACCGATCGCCAAATGGTGGCTTTCGATCGCCGATCGGAGTAGGCGACTGGGCGCGGGGTGAGGGGCGCGCCCCTCCTAGTCTTGATACGGCTACCGATCGCTGGTGTGAAGGGCGACTGATCGCCTTGCTTGTTTGGAGCATCAGCGATCGATCTCCAAATGTTGGAGATCGATCGCCCCTTCCATTTTGTGCCATCAGCGATCGATCTCCAAATGTTGGAGATCGATCCCCCCTCCTGTTGGTTGACAATTTTTACAGTTTTGCCCCCTTTGATTTTAATTGTTTTAATTGATTTTAAGTTTTATGTTTTGTTTTAAACGGTTTAAGAGTTAGATTTCAATTCCGATTTCGGTTTAAATTCCGCCTAGAGTTTATTTAAAGTTATAAGTATAAAAAAAAAATATGTACGGGAAATTGGGTACAGTATTAGGGTCGTGACAATTTATGGTATCAGAGCCCCCGGGTTTTAAAATTGGTTCTGTAGACTGCTCGACTGCACAGCCACTACACGAACATTCTTCATCAACTGTAAGTATGTTTATAGCTTTATTTGATTTCTAGTTTCTTAGAGGATTTGTCTTAACTTTTTATAGGAGTCATTTATAAAAATGGTGCGTCGAGGAAACGACCGAGACGATCGAGATGATACGATAGACCATCTCAAGGATTTCATTGCACAACAATCCTAGCATATGGACCGAAAGGCCCAACTTATAGATAGCCAATCTCGTCAACTGGAGATATTAATAAATCGAGAATGACCTAGGACCCAAGGGGTGGTTACTCCCGATTACCACGGTGTGGACGGGTACCTTAGGGGGTTTCCACTGCACCCAATAGAGGAAGAACAACAAAGAGGCGTTAAAAGAGGATATGACGGAAGAAAGGACCAGAACAAATGATATGCCCACGGTCTCGATCCATCGAGAACAAGTCAAGGTATGTATTTATTTATTTATTTTATCTATCTAATGGACTTGTGGAATTATGTAGGTAAGTTGGCTTTCCGAAGCTTGGAATGAAGAAGGAATTTGTTTTCCTTAAATTCAACTTTTGTAATCAAGCTTTCGTTTTATTTTATTTGTAATTTAAAATACTTTAATTTTTGTTTAAAACTCATTAATTGGCAAACTTTAGCCTTTTTAGAATGTATATTTTGTAATAGTCTTCAAAGGATGGTGAACCAAGAGAGAACCAAGAGCTAGACCGACCAAACCAAGAGGAACCAAGCTTGAACCGGATTGAACCAAGGAGAAACAAGCAAAACCAAGGAGAAACAAAGCTGAACCGCTTCATGCCCTTCAGCCAAGAGACCAAAACCGGTTCACTGTTGCTGCTTCACGCCTCAGCCGATTCACGCCAACGGCTATATCCTTCTTCGCCAACGGTCATTTGCATTCTACACAGCCGCATTCCGTCGCCCTCGCCAGAAGTCTCCATCTTCTTTTCGGTGTATTTAGCTCCCCTTGTAGATCTGTAATTTTTTTAAGCCAGTATTACATATTTTTGGAAAACCAGAAGGTTGTTTGTTCGTCGGTCGGAGTTCTTCCGAGAAGAGAGAGCTTCTCTCTCGGCGTCGCCGGCGCGCCCAGCCCTTGATGGCCTCGCCAAGTCTTCCTCGAGCTCAAGGTTGCTCGGAGGAATACTCAGTCGCCGAAGGGGGCGAAACCTTAGTTCCATTCGCTGTGATTTCGTCGCTGGCAACGACGAATTTCTCACCCGAAGCTTCGATAGCTTTTGGGCCAGCAACGGGTCATTCACCTCCATTTCCATTTCCCTCCCCTTATCGGTCTTCTCTGTGGCAAAGAAATCGATTTAATCCCTCACCCACCTCACCGAATACGTCTTTCCATTTTCGTGTTTATTCTCTGTTTTCGTTATTTTCTGCGTCTGTTTTGGGTGTCTTCGAGCACCGATCTGTTGTTGCTTTTCAAGTCTTCCGCTTGCATGTTTCTCCCCCCAATTGCAGACCTGTAGCCTATCAAGTGGTATCAGAGACTAGTGCTCTTCATATTCTGTCATTTTCTCTGTTCGTGTCTAGTGTTCTGTTTTGTTTCTATGTTTTGTTTTCTGTCAGCATGCATATCTTATTTAGTTTGATGTTTAGATTGTTTTAGTTCAAGCATGTGTATCTCTGTTGTTATTTTCTGTTGTGATGAGTATTGTTCTGTTTTTGTTTCCTCTGGTTCTGTGTTTCTACTTTGATTCTGCTGAGCATTTTTCTGTTTTTTCTTCTCTACGGTAGTGTTGTTTTGTTCAGTGTCCAAGCACATTTAGTGCTCTGTTAAGTGAAGCAATCGGCTTGCTTCTGTGTTAGCATGGCGTAGGATAGATTGTTTAGTTTGTTTTGTTTAGGATTGTTTCCCATCCTATTTCTCTGTTGCTGTACTTGTTAGTGTGTTTCTGTTTTAGTTTTCTGGTTTTTTTTTCTGCACCCAATAGAAGTTCTACTCAACCATTTGTATTTGCTGATTTCTATGGTGCTATGACCTGTTTAGATTCAGTTTAACAATGCCTACAACTTAAAATTCAGCTTGCTAAAAAAATTCTATTGCAAATCTAGTTTTGTTTGCCCTTAAATTCTGTTATGGCCGCCTGTATATTTTTGTTTGTTTCAATTATGCAAATCCATATTTGCGTGCAGTGTTCTGTTTAGCCAGCAAAGAACTCCACTCTTAATCTCTCTCTGCTGATTGATTTGGCCTTGTTGTGCATTGTTGGTCTAAGTTTTTGTTCACTATTTAAATGCATCTTGCAAGTTTTCAAATGATATAACTCAAATGGCAAACCTGGTTTGTTTTAACTGCTAAAAGCTATTACCCAAAATCTATTTTTTTGTTTGCTATACTTCTGTCTGCTAATCTCTTTTTGCAAAAGCTGTTTTTTGAATGTTTGAGAAAACTGTTGCTGGATAGTGTTTTCAATTTTCTGTTTTTGATGCTTAATTGCTTGCTTAAATTGTTAACTTATGTACCTTAATCTGTTTATCAGCAAGTATCAAATTAGGATTTAAATGTTGCAAACCGTTGCTGTTCTGTTTTGTAAAATTCTGTGCAAATGAGTTTTTGCAAATTCTAAAATCTGCTGTCTAAGTTTCTGCACATTCATTTCACTTATTTTAGTTATTTAAAATCTGTTATGTTCTGAAGATATGTCTTTGCTGGATTCTGATTTTTGTTGGCTGAATTGATGCATGATAAAGCTCATGACTAAGGATACTTTACTGTTATGTTATGTTTCTAGTGCATTGCTACTCTGATTTGCAGTAACTAAATGAGGATATTTGCCAAATTTTCTTCCTGTTTGATTGAGATTGCTAGGATGATAAATTTGAAGCAATTGCATGTTAAAATAGAGGTTGGAAAATTCTGTTTTGTCATGTTTTATGGATCAGTTTTCTGCATTATTTTGCTTCTGTTTAGTGTTCATTCACCATGGTAAATTGCTGAACTTAATGCCTCATATTTGACAGCATACGTGATGATTTGAGTGATAATTTTTGCTTAGATTTTAGGGTGTGTTGCTTGTCAAGAAATCTGTTCTATAATTTGCTGTATAGTTGCTGTTTTGTTGTTGACATGATCTGTTTACTTGACTTAAAAATCACTTACAGCATGTTATTTGAGTTGTTAAACATCTGAGCATGGAAGCGTAACAATCAAGTGTCATCTTCTTCAGGGCTGAAATTTAATTCCTAAATTAGTTGTCCATTTTGTTGCTCGCTTGAATGAAGCAGTGTTGTTTTCTAATTTTTTGGTTCTGTTTGTGTTTGGTTGCTGTTTCACTCTTGTTCCAGCACAAATTTAGCATGTTAAGCTCTTAAGCATGGAAGTTTAGCTTCATATTCTAGTGATCAACTTGCTGTTCATGTTGGTTTACATAATTGCAACCTATATCTCAAATTGGTTATCATTGTTTCTGTTTTGAAGCATGTTCTGTAATGCTGTTTGAGAACTTACATGTAATTTGTTTGGTTGTTGTGTTCTTTTATTATGTGTTGTTCAACATGTGTTAACTAGTTTGTTTATTTTAGTGTTCTGTGTCAAACATGTTAGTTTAAGATTGACGTTTAGATTGCTGTAGTTTTCTATTCTGTTTTTGTTTTGTTTTGCTGATTAGTTTAGGCATGGTTAAGCTTAGTTTTGCTAACTGTTTTGCTGTGTTTTTGCTTTGTGTTGATAATCACTTTTACAGCAATAATCTTCAACCTGCCCTGAACTTTAAGGATTAAAACAACCCACATCTTGCAGCTCGTTTACCTAATGTGTTACTGAAAATTTTACTTGCTGTTTTGATGATATTCAAACCAATTTGTTGTTGAATTACACTCTCTTTTTCTGGTTTTCTGCACCTACTTATAACCTGATTGAAATTCTATTTCAAACCAATGTTATACGCTGAATTTTCTATGGTGCTATGACTTGTTTAATTCCGTTTCCCATTGCCTATAACTCTGATTCATCTTGTTGAATTTTATGGCTGAAAGTTTGATACAACTTGCTTGCTGTTTTAATGGATATTAATCAACATTTTCTGGATTCTTTGTTGAATTTTCTGCTGTGTTTGCATACCCATTTATCCAGCATGCTTATTATCTTTTAGAGCTTGAACCTGAGAGTTTATTATCTTGAATCATACATATATCTTGCTGTTTTGGAGCTGATCTCTCTATTTTTGTTTGCTGTTTTCAGCGTGTATTCCTTTGCTGTGTTTTCTCTACTATTTCCTAGTTATTTGCACAATTTTCTTGTTGTTTGATGTTGATCATTAATGAGTTATTTGTGAGTGAATGCACCACCTTATATATTATTATTTATTTATTTATTTATTTATTTATTTATTTATTTATTTATTTATTTATTTATTTATTTATTTATTTATTTATTTATTTATTTATTTATTTATTTATTTATTTATTTATTTATTTATTTATTTATTTATTTATTTATTTATTTATTTATTTATTTATTTATTTATTTATTTATTTATTTATTTATTTATTTATTTATTTATTTATTTATTTATTTATTTATTTATTTATTTATTTATTTATTTATTTATTTATTTATTTATTTATTTATTTATTTATTTATTTATTTATTTATTTATTTATTTATTTATTTATTTATTTATTTATTTATTTATTTATTTATTTATTTATTTATTTATTTATTTATTTATTTATTTATTTATTTATTTATTTATTTATTTATTTATTTATTTATTTATTTATTTATTTATTTATTTATTTATTTATTTATTTATTTATTTATTTATTTATTTATTTATTTATTTATTTATTTATTTATGTTCTTGTGTTTGATGTTGATCATTAATGAGTTATTTGTGAGTGAATGCACCACCTTATATATTAACTCTTGATGATTAAAATCTCTTGTGAAATGCTGAGCATGAATTGGAAATGGTTTAAGATTAATTGGGTTCTGTTTTATTGTCCAAATTCTGGTATTGTTTACTGATTGTGTCTCAGTTTAGTGTCCATTCACCATGGTAAATGTTGAACTTTAATGC
The DNA here is from genome assembly GCA_022432975.1 of Begonia masoniana. Classification (NCBI taxonomy): domain Eukaryota; kingdom Viridiplantae; phylum Streptophyta; class Magnoliopsida; order Cucurbitales; family Begoniaceae; genus Begonia; species Begonia masoniana. The sequence continues at coordinate 23,596,220 of CM039512.1, read as the reverse complement.
CACATATTGGATCACATAGTATTGAAGTGGTGATAGTTTTTGTCTACTTTTAGGCTGTGTTTGTTTATTTATTTATTATTTTTCTGCTGTTTTCTTGTTCTGTTTTTTGCAGCATATGTTTAGGGTTAAATGCAAATTGATTAGCTGCTGTTTTAGGGTCTTTCTTTTGCTGTTTTTCTTATTTTGTTGTTGCTGTTATCTTGTTCTTTTCTATCTTGTTTAGAAGCACGTTTAGGTGTTTGTTTATTGTTCAAACTGCTAAGAGGTTTAGCATTTGAACCCTACTTTATTGTTTAGTTCTAGGTTGTTGTTTTTGCATATTTAGACTCTGTTATGTGTCTGTTTTTCGTAACATTTGTTGTGGAGTTTTGTACCCACCTCCCAAGGCAAGAGACCTCCTTAATTGGCAATTTTGGAGCCGTTAATTGCTTTACTTAAAAGGTACTTTCTTGTCCACTTTTAGTTTTATTTTCTGTTGGGAGACTCTTCGGAACTGTTGACCGAGAGCAACTTGTGATTTATGTTTGTTTGTGTTTGAACTTGCTATTCGTGAAAGTACATTGCTACGATAATTATCTGATATAATTTTGCCATATTAACCTCATGTTACTGATTAGCTAGCATGAATTAACCATGGCCCGTATCTGTTTAATTCTCATAATGTTTTCTTGAAAGCATGTTCTTTTTGTTTGTGATTTGTTTGTGTTTGAGCTTGCTATTCATAAAAGTACATTGCTACGATAATTATCTGATATAATTTTGCTATATTAACCTCATGTTACTGGATAGCTAGCATGAACTAACCATGGCCCGTATTGGATTAATTTTCATAATGATATTCTTGAAAAGCATGTTCTATTTTTTTTTCTTTTGTTTTGTTTAGGACAGTGTTAACTTGAGGTCCGACCTTTTTAAAAAGAGCATGTCATATATTATCTTGTTAGTCACTTAGGATTCACTTGTACGTCGAGTGATCTGTGTTTGTGGCCAAGAGCTTTCCTCTGTGGGCCGTTGGTATTGTCCGAGGTTTACCGCTGACCATTGGGCCCGACAGATCGCCGAGTGAGGCAGTCTCCTTTAAAGGGTGTGGGATAGTGTGACGATTTCCACAAAAGTTCTAGAGGGTTGCCTAGACCCAATAGCTTATCATTGATATTAGTTGCAAGACTATTTTCTTTGATTAACTTGCTTGATTTGTTGTGTTGTTTGATTAACTGTTTAGGACTTTTAGGTTGAGTCTTGTAACTTAGTTGCTTGTGTTGTTTGTTTGTCTTTGTTTAGGAATTAAAATTTAGAGTCTCACTTTAAAGTCTAGTGCTTGGTCAATTAATTTAATTGTTGTTGGCCAAGGTAAATGTAAAATCAAAATATATGCATATTGTTTTATCTTTTGAGGATTGTTTAGCTTTCTACTCCAATTTTGAGCATTAGCTATGGATGAACCAATGAGTTGGATAGATTTTTGGCAACAAGGTATGTACCCATGAAACCTTACTTGAATTTCTTTTGAAATTAGTTGAATAGTAGGTTGATTGGATGAACTATATGTTTGAGATCAACTTCTTGTATGTTCTTGCTATAATTGGATATCATGTTTAATTCTCCTTGTCTAAGCTTGATTTAATTTGTTGAAAGAACTAAAGAGTACTTTTGTGATCAAATTGTTGTTGCCTCTTGTTTTTGAAATGATAAATCCTAACTCTATTGTTAAAGGAGAATTGTTTTCTTGAATTTTGGATTTAAGTTGAACTTATGCTAAGCTTGATATTAAATTCTTATTCTTTTGATGGATTTAAAATTTGGGTGAACCAAGTGTTGTTTATAAAATGGTAATTTTCATATTTATGGTTCACTATTGACTTGTTAGCTTAGCTAGAAAATGAAATTGTTCATTTATGCTTGTTTGAATCTTATGTCATTATCATGTATGTTTGCTTTTAAATTGTTTACATGAACATTTCAAATTTTTGAAATTAGTGAGACCACTGTGGATAGTGAAATGATTTTTAAACTTTAGGATAACTATGTTTTGTGCCTACTGTGGAATGTGCTTAAATATTTTTAGTAGAAATTTTATCCTAAGTGTTGTACCATCCTCCATGATATTCAACTATTGGATTTGAGGTCAAATCCTCAAGAACCGGGAGGGGATGATATGCCCACGGTCTCGATCCATCGAGAACAAGTCAAGGTATGTATTTATTTATTTATTTTATCTATCTAATAGACTTGTGGAATTATGTAGGTAAGTTGGCTTTCCGAAGCTTGGAATGAAGAAGGAATTTGTTTTCCTTAAATTCAACTTTTGTAACCAAGCTTTCGTTTTATTTTATTTGTAATTTAAAATACTTTAATTTTTGTTTAAAACTCATTAATTGGCAAACTTTAGCCTTTTTAGAATGTATATTTTGTAATAGTCTTCAAAGGATGGTGAACCAAGAGAGAACCAAGAGCTAGACCGACCAAACCAAGAGGAACCAAGCTTGAACCGGATTGAACCAAGGAGGAACAAGCAAAACCAAGGAGAAACAAAGCTGAACCGCTTCATGCCCTTCAGCCAAGAGACCAAAACCGGTTCACTGTTGCTGCTTCACGCCTCAGCCGATTCATGCCAACGGCTATATCCTTCTTCGCCAACGGTCATTTGCATTCTACACAGCCGCATTTCGTCGCCCTCGCCAGAAGTCTCCATCTTCTTTTCGGTGTATTTAGCTCCCCTTGTAGATCTGTAATTTTTTTAAGCCAGTATTACATATTTTTGGAAAACCAGAACGTTGTTTGTTCGTCGGTCGGAGTTCTTCCGAGAAGAGAGAGAGCTTCTCTCTCGGCGTCGCCGGCATGCCCAGCGCCTGATGGCCTCGCCAAGTCTTCCTCAAGCTCAAGGTTGCTCGGAGGAATACTCAGTCGTCGAAGGCAGCGAAACCTTAGTTCCCTTCGCTGTGATTTCGTCGCTGGCAACGACGAATTTCTCACCCGAAGCTTCGATAGCTTTTGGGCCAGCAACGGGTCATTCACCTCCATTTCCATTTCCCTCCCCTTATCGGTCTTCTTTGTGGCAAAGAAATCGATTTGATCCCTCACCCACCTCACCGAATACGTCTTTCCATTTTCGTGTTTATTCTCTGTTTTCGTTGTTTTATGCGTCTGTTTTGGGTGTCTTCGAGCACCGATCTATTGTTGCTTTTCAAGTCTTCCGCTTGCATGTTTCTCCACCCAATTGCAGACCCGTAGCCTATCAACAAAGAAAGCCGGGCACAAGGAACTTCTCAGAAACCTTTGTGTCCGAAATGCCAGAAAGAGCATTATGGAGCTTGCTGGATGGGTACAAATAGGTGCTATCGGTGTGGAGAGGCTGGCCATTATATCAAGGATTGTCCACTATTGAACCGAACCCAACCCGTTGGGGATCAAAAGAGAAGAGCACCGAGGGTAATTACCCCGATCAAAGCTGGGAAGGCTGCCCCACCGTCAGTCGCTTCAGGTATAGTTTTATTTCAGTAGTTAATGGAATAAAGAGTATTAGAATGTAAACTTGTGGGAAGATAATTGTTTGATAGGTCGAAGTAACTTTAAAGATAGTAGAAGGTGGGTTAGAAGAGTTCCTAAGTGAACCTCAATGATAAGATGGTAGATAGATGCAGGACGATATAGGCCTTATAGAGAGAGAGCTAAGCGTTAATAAGATTAGCCTGACTTAACCAGGAGAAGTTGTACACATAGATTTTGTTACCATTCGAGGGATACAGCTTATGACATATAAGATTTAAAAAAAAAAAAAAAGAACCCTAGTTGATGAAACTCAAACCCTTAGAGTTTTAGGGTGTGAAGAATCAAATAGTCATTTAAAGCATCGGGAGATGCTTTAGGTTGTCAAGGTTTGCTAAGTGCATTTAAGCAAGTAAGAGGGTATAGCAAGAACTTGTATGCCCTAGATCCATGAAAAGATGGATGTATTTAGACTAAAACCATATCCAAGAACTTAACTAGCTCTATTGTTGAGAGGATATGAGAGTGATTATTTCGATTGTGGTTTAGAAGGACGTGGTAGATCAATACAAGTCGTAGACATAAGATTTAAGTGATCGGGTAGGAGTGGTCGTATTGACCAATATTGAGTCAGAGAATAAGAAGATTTACTTAGAGTTGGAGAGTTAATAAATTCCAAAACATTAGAGAATCGAGGTCATGTGTAAGGGGATACTCAAGATACCGAAACCTGTTGTTCTCTAGGAAAAGAGTACCACCTTAGTAGGCTAATCAATAAAGAAAGAGTTTAGATTTGTGAAAAGATTGCAACCGACCTACTAGGTGGGGGCTTAGTGAAGTTAGGAGAGATTTATGAATAGTAGACGCGTCAAATCTTTGGTGTTGCATGGTTAAAGGCTAACGCTTCAGATTTGTGGTTGTGTTTAAGAGTTTAAGGCAACCGGTATGACCATAGAAGGGATGGCAATACAATTAGAGCGAGTCTATAGTGGGTACAGATCAAGTTAAGAACCACAAACATAAGATTTACCTCTAGGGTGGAGGTAGGAAAATTGGTGTTCGAGGAACTAAGAAAGTTAACTTGAATAATAAGATGTTTCAAAAATTTTCTTTTGAAGAAAATAGAAGAGTATGGTTAGTGAGTTTGAGGAGGTTGAGATTATGGACATAGATTTATTTAGCAACAAATCTGCAAACAAGAGGAATGTGGACGAACCGATACACTGAAGCCAAGTAGTGTATTAAACCCGACTAGAAGAAACAAAGGAGTGTAGACCACTTAGTAACTTCGAAGAAATCCTTGTGTGATATTGGGAATAAATGAAGAAGAATGTTAAACTAACTGAAGGGTTAAGGTCGGAAGACTAGATCAGTGTTTCACGGCAAACGATTTGTGATGTTTTCGATTTATAGAATAGGAAGAACAAGAATGTACGATAAGCCCACATAAGTAAACTTAATGTGGAAATAAGTTAGAAAAAGTTCCAAAAGATCGGTATTTATTAGGTCGAGACCGATGGACACCTGGGTAATTTAAGAGTAGAATAGATAGTTGGAGCGAATTTACGACAAAACTTAGTGATTCCATTGTACTTAGGGTTAACAAGGAGTTGAGCTAAACGAATGAACGTAATGTATATAGTAAGAGGAAAGACATAGCGATAGAATTCATTGAGGTAGCTTAGAACAATACATGATGTTTGTAACGTTTTAGTTACAAAGGGACCAGGAGCCAACCTTATCCCAGATGGATTCGTTGAAACCTCGGAGTAATCTCGATGAGATAGTTTGTGTAATTAGAGATTGGAGACTTAGTTGAGAATTTTTATTAAGACTCGCGAGGTGCCCAAGGAAGTGTACAATTTGGATACTATTAACGAAGAAGTTCTGTGGGGACATTACTAGAGAAATGTGGATTCGAGTGGTCATAAAAGAGACTAAAGTTAAGGCCAACGAAATTATACGTGAGGCTAGTTTTACAACTCCGATATTTATATAGAAATTGTTATACCCGATAGGTGGATAAGGTCATAGTGTAATGGAGATTTAGTATTAGAATAAATAATTCGAGAATGTTTCGATAACGTGAAGTAGTTAAGTACGTGTTCGATAGACGTAGGATTAATGAAGTAGAAACTAAAGGGACTTAATTCACGGAGTCGAAGTTGAAAATAAAGAGGAGTTTGGATCGCAACTTGGGTGTTGTTAGGAGTCCTTGAAAGATTGTTAACGCAAATGACGTCGGAAAGTTAAAGTTATTTCGAGGATTGAGGATAAGAGACAATCTTTAGTAGAAACCAATTAATAAGTTGGAGAGAGTTTAACGTTTTGGGTGACTAAATGTAAACCAATGTGTGCTCGAGATGTTAGATGTCAAGTACACAGTTAGAGGTTGTTCGGTTCAGACTTAGAAATTTGGTAAGATCTGATGCGTGAACTGAAAAATGAGGACTACGATTAGGAAGCTAATGTAGAAATTTGGTTGGTGTGTATCCTGATTGTGAACGGGATCGAGGGAATTGCGTTGAAGTATGGGTTACAGCCCAAAAATTGGATGAAATTGTAGACATTCAGTGTGGTTGGTGTTAGGAAGCTTAGGCACAGCCCTGACAAAAAGGGGCATGCGCAGATATTAATGTGACAATATGTCGTTTGGTTAATTGATTTGAGATTTGAAAGTTGGATTATGCTTAATACTTGAGTAAGAACGTGTACGATCAAATCAAAAGTAGGGAATACTAATTTAAGGCCGAGGTTGAAGAGTAGAGTAGAGAGTTTTAGTTTAGAATCACGAAGTATGACCGTATGTACAGATGATAAGTCAAAGTATAAGGATACAAGACACTAGACGTTAATATCAAGGACTATAAGCCATGGCAAATTATAAGGACAAAATTTTAAATAAGGTGGGTGGAATGTAATACCCGGCTTTATGAGATATTAATATTTTAATATATATTGGCATTTTCGTAAATATGTTAAATCAGGTCTGTTTTACAAAATGAAAACGTCATTAGAATCCTAACGATTAATGGGAATTTTAAGGAAATTACGAGAATTTTTGGAGTAATAACGCTATATTTCGAGTAATTACATTTCTCAAAATATAAAAGATATTTTAGTAAAAATAGTAACCGAGGTCCGTTTTGTGAACGGACAGTTTTAGTAGAACCCAAATAATAAGATGGATTTATTGGTGAAATATGGAGATTTGGAGAAACCGAATAGTTAGCCAATTAACGAAACGAAGGACGAAACAAATAGAAAATCAAAAGAAGGGCAAAACGGTCTTTTGCCAAGTCAAAAATTATAAAATAACCTAAACTATTCTTCTTCTTCATTTCTCCTCTGCCGAGTGAAAAACCAGAGAGCGAAGCTCTCTCTGCCAGCCGACGACGATTCAACATCTGACCTCCGATTCGTGCTCCGATCATCTCGTTTTCTTCACGTTTTCTCCTCCAATCGACGCTCTAGGTATGAATCTATGATCTCAAAGTGTTAGTTTTCAGTTTTCGCGAAGTTTAACAGATAGGGTTTACGAATAGGGTTTCATCAAAACTGCGAATTAAGGTTCGAAATCGTTAGGTTGTCGTGGTTTATGGACGTATTGAACGTATGGGACGTTATTGGATGAATTTATACCGATTTGTGTGAAATGTTAAAATTGGAGAATTTAGGGATTTGGGAAAAACTAGTAATTGGGATTTGAGGTGCCGAGCGTGTATTTGCTCTATGAAATAGCTCAATAAATTTGATTAAAGCTATAGGAAATTTCTTTAGTTAAGGTTTTGTTAATTTGGACGTTTAGTAGCTTAAATTAGTTTTAACGGCGAATATTGTGTTTTGATGGTATGCTCTCTACGTAAGTTTACTTTCTGTCATATTGAACTGTTCACGCATCACGTGTTTTAAAAGAACATAGAAAATGAATTTCTGCATGATGTTTTAAAGAGAATGGCGATGTGGCCTGGAGAGGGGCACGACCTATTGTGGAGACCGATTTTGGGTTTGTCACAATACCACATCTATTGCATACTCATACAGTTATACAGTTATACAGTTACAGGTCATGCGAGATGGGGCTCAGGCACGGCTGTACGTGTTGTAAGCGTGTATCCCCCCCCCCCTGTCTAGCTGGAAAGAGTAGTCCGACCGCAGGATGGTCTCTTTCCAGTTATGAGACTGAGATCTCGGTGACACCACAGAGTAAAGATAAAGAAAATGCTGCATGATTTCTGAACTCATACGCATAGCATGCATGTACATTTACTAGAACTTGCTGAGATTTTTATCTCATAGGTGTCTGTATGGTGTAGGTGATTACGAGGAAACAGGTGAGGATGAGATTCCTCCTCCTGAGGCATGAGTCCAGTTGACGAAGGATGGTTACAGTGGTGTGCTGGCACAGTCGACGCTTACCTGACCCGTGGGGATGTATTTATAGGTTTTGGGGTTTTTGGGATGTTTTGGGCTGATGGTAGATTAGAACATTTTAGGATGCTTGGGAACTGGATAGTTGATAGGTTTATATGTTGATAGTTCAATGTTTTGGTAAAACTGTTTGTAAAACGTTTTGGTTAAGGTTTTATGTAGATTTTCATGAATTGATGATGATTTAAAACAGGTGGATATACTCGGTTTTCAAACGTATCCATGCAAATTATTTTCTCGGAAGTTTAATGTGTGTATCGGTTATGTATTTTAGGAAAGGAGAAAGCTGGTGTTTTGCTCTCTGGAACCCAGAGAGCATTTTTACATTTTGATGGGCTAAAGGGAGAGGCTACCGATCGCCGAATGGTGGCTTTCGATCGCCGATAGGAGTAGGTGACTGGGCGCGGGGTGAGGGGCGACTGATCGCCCCTCCTACTCTTGATACGGCTACCGATCGCTGGTGTGAAGGGCGACTGATCGCCTTGCTTGTTTAGAGCATCAGCGATCGATCTCCAAATGTTGGAGATTGATCGCCCCTCCGTTTTGTGCCATCAGCGATCGATCTCCAAATGTTGGAGATCGATCGTCCCTCCTGTTGGTTGACTGTTTTTACAGTTTTGCCCCCCTTTAATTTTAATTGTTTTAATTGATTTTAAGTTTTATGTTTTGTTTTAAACGGTTTAAGAGTTAGATTTCAATTCCGATTTCGGTTTAAATTCCGCCTAGAGTTTATTTAAAGTTATAAGTATAAAAAAAAATATGTACGAGAAATTGGGTACAGTATTAGGGTCGTGACATACCTAGATCCTTTTATAATCCAAACCAATAGTAGAGCTTATCATTTGAAAGGATATGTTTTGTCCCTTGTCTTCTCTTGGACTAAGAAAGCTAGAAATTTTTTTAGAGTTCTAAGTCACCCTAGCACCTTAAAGCTAAACCTTAAAAATGAAAAGTCTAAGAAAATATTGAGTGACTTAGTCAACATATTTATTCTTCCAAACCATCTAATTTCTTGGATCTTTAGAATAGGATGGAATACTTTAGATTTTTCTTTGTTTTATTTTGCATTTTATTTTTTCCTAATATCAATGAGCATTAAGATAAATATTTCTTGTTTGAAGAGAAATTTTACCATCATACTTTCTTGTGATTGTCCGGATTACTTCATTTCAATTTCTTATGAGAGTATAATGTTTGTTTTGCAATGAAGTCATTTTTAAGAGATATGATAGGATCTTTAATGCATGAAAATATGTTGAACTTCTATATTTTGGAATTTTTTTTGCATTTTCATATCATGGCATCATTATGATAGATTCTTAAAGGATAAAATGAATTTGTTGAGTTGGTTTGCTTTTTACAATAGTGATGTGCCACAGAGGGCCGTCACTCGATCGTAAACTAAGGCCCAAGCATTATCAAATATATTTACTAACAAGCCCAATTCTTTTACAAGACTTGAAGGCCTGTTCAAAGATTTGGATTGGGAGCCGAGCACAAGGGACCTTGATCAACCCGTGCACTTGCTAACTTGGGAAACAAAGACGGAGGCACTTGAAGACAGAAGCACTTGAAGAAAGGGATTTGTCTCCCTTGGGATTAAAATTGTAACTGAACGCTTATCTTTTTTCTTGTTGTTTTGGCAAACTTTTAGGCTTGTATTTGGTTAGCAAACATTGGCCTTTCATGTAATATTTTATAGTTGCATGCATCCTTAGGCATTAGGATTAGATGTATGCTAGTTTACATGGTGGTTTAGAAGATGGATCAAATAAAGAGTTGTTACACTAGGCTAAGGCTTTGGCTCATTTTGAAGCCCCTTTGAAGCCCATTTCGAAGCCCACTTTTCCAGCCACCCTAGGTCTATAAAAACATGGTTATTGGTGTTTGTAATGGTTGTTGATGTTATGAGAATAACTTAATTTCGGCTGAGTACTTGGAGCTTGAAGACCGGTGAATGGTAAGGCTCGGTTCGGTCAAGAACTAAGGAGAGTTCTCTCCTTTATGCTTTCAAGCCCATGGTTGCTTGAATAGCTATTGTTCCACGCTTCTTCCCTCTCTTTTCAGAGTAGGATACACGAAGAAGGTGGCCATTAACCCGTTCCAATTGCTATCATTCTTCTCGGAAGAGTGTATGCCGAAAGCTTACAAAATATTGCTTATCTGACAGCATCTGGTATTCTTCTTGTAACTTTCGATCTACACATCATCTGGACCTGAAATTTTGAGGACATAATTGTAACTCATATTTAAAGAACCTTTAAAATTTCGTGGAATTTGAATATCATTTGGTTGGTGAAATCGCTATTCGTATTTGCTGGTTTTTCTATTTTTTTGTTTTTGTTTTTCTTTGCTAATCGGTTGTTGTGGGTAGAAACACCACCCCTTTGGAGGTGGAATCGTGTAATGTGGTATTAGAGCCATGAATGGCTTCCCATGAAGGCTCGAAATTAAATGGTTTGAATCTTCTTACCCATTTTCTCACCTGTTTATCGTTTTCATATTTTAGGGTTTTCTGTTTTGCTTTTTTTATTTTTTGAAAACCCAGAAAATGTGTTTGTTGTTCTTGCTGTTTTCTTATCTTCTCTTTTTATTTTCTTGCAAAGATCATTTCCAGCATGTTTTGATAGTTGTCAGCAACTTGAACATGGGTTTTTAAGTTTCATTTCCACCATTTTTGTGCTACAAGTTTTCCTTCCTCTTTTGGTTAAACATTTGCTAACAACTTTTAGTACAAGATGTTTTGTTTCTCTTTCTGGTGTGGTGACTTGGCTATTGAGTGTTTATTTTTCTAGAACTGAGATACTATCCATTAATGTGTTTTTATTCCTTTCAGCATGAATATAAACTTGTTGACATTCGAGTATGAAATCTATTTGCTGAAATCGTGATAAGTATGTTGTTTTAGTGTTTTGTTTCATTATGTTGTGCCAAATACGAGTTTCATGTTGTAGTGTTTTGTTTTCTACTAGTTAACATATTATTTCTTGACATGCCTCGGGTTACATTCAAAAGGAAATTTGGCAAAGTCCCAAACTTTATATCTTCTCTCTACCTATTACGTGTGTTTCTCTTGTAGGTATAATTCTTAGAAGGAATGCATATGGAGCACTTGGAGGAAGTCACCAACTAGCCCGATGGGAATTTTCTTCCCGGGCCCCTATCTGTGTAATTTTTTTATTTTTGAACTAATTTGGCATACATTCGCCTTTATTGTATGGATTATATAATTGCATCATGCATTAGATTGTGTGGTTAGAGTTAGATGTATGTTGGTGGATTATGGGTTTAAGAAATTCAACCAATTATTCAAAGAAAAAAAGCCTTCACAAGATCAAGCCCAAAGGAAGCCATGGCCCAAAGAAGAGCCCACATTTAAAGGTATTATTTTGCAGGTACAAGAGTTAGTGGCAACATGGATTGATGATGTGGCAAGATTCCCTCCATTGATCCATTTAGGCATGGCATCCATCTCCTCCCTAGGATGTGTGCTTGTTTGCTTTGATCTTGGTCATCCATCATTTTTCATCCAAGGGCCACCATTCATTCATCCTTATGGAAACCCTAATCCACCCTAGGATCTCTATAAAAGCATGACATTAGTGAATGTTTTACAACTTTTGCCCAAATCAATACACTACTATTTCCCTAATATCCAAGGTGTTTCCTTTGGTGTTTTCCTTGGTTCTTTGAACCAAGTGGAGTAGCCCTCCATTATTAACTTAGCTTGGGTTGCTAAGTTAATTCTTACTCATTCCCTCGCCTTCTCCATTGGGAGTTGGAGTTGAGGATGAAAATCCCAGCCTACGGTGGTCGTTTTTCCTACGGGAAAATCGTTCACTCGAGAGCTTAAACCGTAAGATCGCTCTACGAGTTTGCCAAGGGTATTTCCTTTACTTTCTTGCCATCACATTTTCACACACATCACCCTTTAATTTTCGGCCATCAAACTCACACACTCCACATTTATTTTATTGCATTTTTCTCTTCATTTTCATCTTGCATATCTTCACCGTTTCACACACCCTCTCTTCATCTCTTTCCTTATTTTTCTTTTATCTTTCTTGCCCTCATTATCGACCATATATTCGGCCAATAGCACACACACCACTCTCCTCATTTTTCTTTTGCATTTATTATCATATTTAGTCCATATTTTTTGCCATTTACACTACCACACAACCGAGCACTCTTCTTGAATATTTTGTGGGTTTGAACACAACCCTTTTCTAAGGGATTTTGTGTCATTTCTGCTGTTTTGTTGTCTGTTTTCGAATCTGCATTGGTAAAGTAACATTACTCAAAATGGTGAAAATTAAGTAAAAGTGCCTAACCTAAACTAGCCATTACTTTTAGTGTTACTTTATGTCACTTTCACTTTATGCTTAGCTTTTGAATTAAAAAAAAAAATTGTTCTGTTGTTAAGATAATTGCTTGCATTTTCATGTTTGGAATATTTGTATTAAGTTCACTAAGACGTTAAAGAGCATTTACGAATCGGTTATTACTATTTAGTGGATTTAAAACTTGTTTGATATTGAATTTGACCTTTCCCCCTTAAAGCAGCCATAACTTTGGCTAGTGGTGATGAGGAGGTGTATCGGGTGAATTCACTTCAACTACTAGACACCGTTGTGGAGTAACAAAAGGGGGCGGGTGGTCCCCATGTAAGGAAGTGAAGAGGAGACTTTCGGGTTCCGTAAAGGCCTTCGGAATCCATAATACATTTGACCGAGCCAAGGTGGGGCAAAGTGGATGCAAAGGGGAAGCAAAGGTCGTCACCAAGCAACTCAAATGGACATGAGGGAGGCGGGGACTACGACACTTGACGAGTTTTGTCAAGGGTCCTATCATCAACAAAAGCTAGCCGAGGAGGGTGTGTTGAAGCTTTTGGGCGTGGGAGCCAAGTGATGGGAGGGCGCGGGTTTTAGAGGAAAGCCAATTGTCATGCATAGATGTGGGACATCTACAATCAAGTAGGTGCTACATATTGTTTGGAGACAACTTGAAGTGGGCTAGTGGAAGCTACGTGGGAGGACGTGGGTCTATGGCATTTCAAGAGGTAGACCTAGCTTGAGGGTCGACGAAGTCGTCGACAAGGTGAGTGGGGGAGATTGTCACGGACCATTTTCCCACGGTCCATGATGGTGCTACAACCGTGTGCGTCGGCGAGCACAAGCATGGGTGGACAATGGTGCAACCATGATGTTTGGTGTGCACAAGGTTGAGTACGGGCCAAGTGGGTCGGTGTGCTCAAGATGGCAAGAGTCGGGCTCTTGGGACATGATGGTTGCAAGGCAAAGGGCACGGGGCGATATGGGGCGCTCAAGGCAAGTTGGCCACACCATAAGTTCTAGACGTGGGGCGAGGTGGTGCGACAAGATCAACAAGCCATGTGTGGCAATGTTAACACAACAATGGTGCATGATGGCACGGGCTGAGGGCCCAAGGAAGGGGGCGCGAGGGAACCTCCTTTGGTGCACAAGAATATGGCTAAGTGTTGGACACTTGGGTGCAAGGGTGGCTGCATGGGTGGTGCAGCCCAAATGGTGTTTGGTGGCTGGTGGGCTCGGATGATGGTCCAGAGGCGCAGGCTAGGGCGCACAACTGGGCTCCAGGGGCTTGGCGCTGAGCAGATGGGCTAGAGGCATAGGTTGGCGCTGAGTAGCTGGGCCGAGGTGCTAGACACTACGCGTGCGCTGGGCGCGCGGGGCATGTTGGGCCGGAGCGCTGGGCACTGGGCCGAGGCACGGAGCGCGGCATACATGGGCCTAGGCGCAGGGCGCTACGCGAGAAGTGGGAAAAGGCACTGGGCGCTAAGGCAAGGTGCCAAATGATGGGCGCTAGGCTGGCAAGAGGGCGCAGCCAAACGAGCGAAGCGGTGCGAGCGAGCGAGCAAGGGGGCGTGAGCAATACGCGGTGCGCGGTACGCGGTACACGGCGCACATGCGGTCTAGACACGCTGGCGAAAAGGCTCGAGCGAAGGGGCACGAGCGGTAAGCAGTACGCTGTATGCGGCCCACGCCAAGCAGACACGGTCTGGATGAGGTCTGGGCGCGAGGTGGCGCGACGGGACACGACACTTAGGCACGAAGCGGTGTGAAGCTGGAGCGTCACGTGGTGGGCGCACGGGGCAGGGATGCGGAGCGCACACGACATGCACACGGGGCGCACGCGGCAGTGACGCAGGGCACTGGGCGCACGGCGCCTGATGGCACGACACGCACAACACGGGGCGCACTCGGCTGGGACGCGGGGCACCAGGCACTAGGCACCTGATGACGAGACACGGCGCACACTGGGCGAACCAGGTGGCCAGGTGGTGCTTGCGCGCACAGGAGTGCGCTTGGCGAACAGGGAGCACGCTGGGTGCGCTGGACATGCATGAACCGAGGGCATTGAATGTGAATTGTGCATTTATGGTTTGATTCGTGTATAATGGCTTGGCCATTGTGTATATATACACCTTGAGACACCAAGCAAAGGGGAGAGAGATCATTGTGCTGTTGTAGTGTCCTTGAGTGATATTTTTGTACCAAGTCTTTGTATTTGGAATAGAAGGAAGGTTGGGAGGGTTGCTCCCGTAAACATTTGTGTCACTCTACTTATTATCGGCATCAAAAGGGGAAGGCTGGTCAAGTCCGGGACTTGGCGCCGCACATTACCGAGACGAAAAATTGGTGTGTGATTCCCACCATTGGTCATGCAAGATCACCCATGCCCCACGTAGGCGCATATGGCCACCGATCACGAAAACCGACCATCAACGTTAGCCAAGAAGCCCGCCCAAGTGGTCGTCGGCCATATGACCCGGTTGTGAGACACAAGCAACCAAGCCCCCCGCGAGCGAACACAGCCGCCATGATAGCAGCCATGCCAACCGTTGGTCACGCAAGATCACCCATGTCCCCTTGTGGGCGCACATGGCCGCTGATCATGAAATTCGACTATCGAGCAAGGTCACGAGTGAGCATCAGTAACATGCCCTCATTGTGAGGCACAGGCAACCAAGCCCCCCGCAAGCGAACACGGCCGCCGTGATAGCAACCACGCTCACCGTTGGTCACGCAAGATCACCCATGTCCCCCTGTGGGTGCACATGTTCGCCGATCACGAAATCTGACTATTGATCAATGGTCACGAGTCAGCATCAACCACATGCTCCCAGCACGCGTGCGTGTACGTGCCCAGCGCGTGTGCGTGCCCAGTGCACGCGCACCACTCGACTGCCTGGTTCGCCCAGCGCGCGCCGTGTCTCGTCATCTGGCAAATAGCGCCTGGCGCTTGTGTCCCTGTTGTGTTTGCCCCAGCTGCATGCCGTGTGCGCCCCGTGTTCAAGCCGTGTGCGCCCCTCGTCCCAACGCCTGCGGCCCAGTAGCGCGCTCCAGCCAACGCCCCTGGCCCGCCACTTGATATCATCTGGGCGACACCACCCATGCAGCCCGGCACGCACCTAAATGTCCAACACTTAGACAAATTCTGCGTGCCTTGGGAGGTAACCCTGTGCCTCCTATCTTGGGTCGTTGGCCCGTGCCGTCATGCACCATGGAAAATGGGGTGTGACACCCACCATTAGTCGCGCAAGATCACCCCTACCCCACGTAGGCGCATATGTCCACCAATCACGAAAACAAGCCATCAAGGTTAGCCAAGAAGTTGGCCCAAGTGGTCGTCGGCCATATGACCCGGTTGTGAGACACAAGCAACCAAGCCTCCCCGCCAGCGAACACGGCCACCGTGATAGCAGCCACGCTCACCATTGGTCACGCAAGATCACCCATGTCCCCTTGTGGGCGCACATGTCCGCCGATCACAAAATCTGACTATCGAGCAAAGGTCACAAGTGAGCATCAGTAACATGCCCCCATTGTGAGGCACAGGCAACCAAGCCCCCTTCAAGCTAACAGAGCCGCCGTGATAGCAGCCACGCTCACCGTTGGCCACACAAAATCACCCATGTCTCCCTGTGGGTGCACATGTCGAGCAATGGTCACGAGTGAGCATCAACCACATGCCCCCATTGTTACACCCCGTAAGTTTACCCTCGTACTATTCTTAAAAATCACAAAAAATTTAAACTTTCGTTCATTCCATTTCATCATGCATGTACACGGGTATTCAGCTGAAGACTATTCATTTGTAAAAACCTAAAATAAAATTAAACTTAGGTTGAATGCCAAAACAATAGAAATATGCGCAGAGAATAAATTTTTCCTCTCGGGTTTCATCAAAGGATTAGTAGAAATCTTCAACTTTTTATATCGGGTTTCATTGAAAGAATTGTGTTTTTCCTCTCGGGTTTCATCAAAGGGATGGATGACAGAACTGGGAGGCAGAATGGAGGTTTAAAATAAAAGACAGAATGGGCGTTATAATAGAAGAAAGAACGGACGTTCAAAACAGAAGACGGAATGGACGTTTAAAACAGAAGACAGAATGGACGTTTGAAATAGCAGACAAAGTGGACGACGGAAATAGCAGATAACGTGGACGTTTAAAATAAAGGACAGAAACAAAAGACAGAATGAACGTTTGAAATAGCATATGGCAACGTGGACGACATAAGCAGAAGGCGACGTGGACGACAGTGCTCGCCCACAGACTTCATTCGTCCACAGACTCTATTCGTCCCCGAGGCTTATTCGTCCACGGGACTTGGACATTGACTTTGGACGATGACTTTCTTACAGAAACACTTAACTGAACTTTATCGTCCACAGACTTTCGACGATGACTTTCTTACAGAAACACTTAACTGAACTTTATCGTCCACGGACTTTGGACGATGACTTTCTTACAGAAATACTTAACCGAAACTCATACAATTTCCCCCCTGTTTCACCCATTACCCAAACGATCGCCCCTTTCTGGCGATCGATCGGCTAGCTCTCTGGATTTTGCCTAGAGAGCTGTTTTCACCATATTTCCCCTGCATAATCCAACATCCTAAACTTACATAAATTGTCAATCATCCCAGTTCATCAATCTCCAAACATATATAAATATTTCTCCCAACAGAAACATATATCGTAAAATCTCCAGAGACAATAAAGTTTTCTAAAACAATAAAACATCCATCTAAGAATTTATCCAAGGTACCAGACATCCTAAAATGATTTTATCTATACAAATCTGCTATCTAATCCACCATCAGCCCAAAATATTTCGAAAATCCTTAAAACACCTACTTACATCCCCACGGGTCAAAATAAGCACCGACTGCCAAGCGCACTTACACGGGCCAACCTTCTTCAACCTGCTCATTCCTCGAGTGCAGGGATCTCATCCTCACCTTTATCGAAATCACCTACACCATACAGACAACTATGAGTTAAAGGCTCAGTAAACTTCGTAAATGCAACTGTATGCTGTACATATGAGGTTCGGAAATCATGCAGACATTTTAATCATTTCATTACAGAACAGATGGTTACAAAACAGAACGTCACCAGGGTCTAACTCTCACCAGATGGAGAGGGCACGTCTGGCGGTTAGACAGCCCTTTCCATCTACCGGGGGAAAAACATGCTTCCATCTGTAAATAACCATGTCTGGACCCCACCCTGTCATGACCAGATTACGTATTTTTGTTTCTTAAAAACGTGCAGTAATCTGTTTTCATGTTATTTTAAAGAACGTGATGCATGTACAGAAAAGGGAATAATTTAAACATACAACGTGTGTACCGTCAAGACGATAAAAGGATAACCTATAAAAGTAGCGAATCCTAACTACCCAACCAAGGCAATTAAACAAACAAAACTCCAATATTCCTCAACGCAACTTTGACATACGGTGTAGGCCAATCGGCCACAGTAAGTCACGAGAACTTACCTCGCCTCCTTTACGATTCAAGTTTCATCCACGAACATTGTTCACCTAAGGCAATTGACAACAATCGTCGTTAAAACGAGTTTAAACCGTTAAACATCCTAACTAACGAAATCCTTAACTAAAGGAATTTCCTAAAACTCTAATTTAACTCATTGAGGCATTTTATCAAGCAATTCACGCTCGACACCTTAAAACCTCCATTAACAGAGTTTTCCAAAACCTCAAACATCCACAAACCCTAACATTCCTCAATAAATCGATTAACTTTGTCCAATAACTACCAATACATCGATTAGGGTCGTAAATAAGGTAACCCTAACAATTTTTTTAACTTAATCCAACGGTTTCTCAAAAACCCTAAACAAAACTCTAATCGTTTTAACCCGTGAAAACTGAAATCTAACGTCCGAAAGCTATAGAATCTTACCTAGGGTTGTGTAAAGAGAAGAAATCGTGAAGAAAATCGGTTGATCAGAGAGGAAAATCACCAGCGTGAGGGAGGAGGCGTCGCCTGGAATGAAATTGCCAGAGAGGGAGGAAAAGAAAATCGTGAAGTGTTCTAGAGAAGAAAAGGCTTTTGCCTTATTTTATAAAATTGACTTGTCAAATGACCATTTTGCCCTTCCTTTGATTTTATATTAGTTTCGTTCTTTGTTTCGTTATTTAGCTAACCATTCGGTTTCTCCCAAAATTTCCTTACTTCTCCTAAAATCCATATTAATCATTAGGATTCTAATAAAGCTTCAACTCGCAAAACGGGCTTAATTTGACATATTTACAATAATGCCATTATACATTGGAATATTAAAATCCCGTAAAATTGGGTGTTACATTCCATCTACCTTAATTAAAATTTTTTCCTCAAAATTTAATTATATAAACAGTTCAGGATACTTAGACATCATATCCTGCTGTCGCTCCGAAGTAGCCTCTTCCACGTCGTTGTTCCACCATAGGACTTTGACTAGCGGAATCTCTTTATTGCGCAATACCTTAATGGAAGACTCGAAATTTCGCACTGGTCTCTCTTCATAAGTCATTGTAGGCTGTATCTCGATCTCCCTTGCTTCCACGACATTCGACGAATCACGTTGACACTTTCTGAGCATAGACACGTGAAACACGTTGTAGATGTCTTCCATTGATGCCGGAAGCTGCAGTCGATACGCCATCTTTCCGATCTTTTTAAAAATAAGGAAGGGTCCCATATATCGAGGGTTAACTTGAACTTTCTTCCGAATCGCATAACACCCTTGAACGGAGAAATCTTCAAATAAACTTCATCACCCTCATTGAACTCTAGTTCCCTCCGTCTGGTGTCACTTTTCTGGCGGCTCTACGCTATCTCAATAAGCTACCTGATAACGGCAATTTTCTCCGCCGTTTCTTGTAGAATGTCTGGGCCGATCATGCTAGCTGCTCCAACTTCATCTCAATATAGCGGAGACCTATATTTTTGACCATACAGTGCTTCGTACGAAGCCATGCCAATCATAGCCTAGAAGCTATTGTTGTATGATAACTCAATCAATGGTAAATATTAGCTCCACAAGCCCTGAAACTCCAACGCGCACACTCTAAGCATGTCCTCCAAAATCTAATTTGTTCTCTCTATCTGTCCATCAGTCTGAGGATTAAATGTCGTTTTGAAATTTAACTGAGTTCCCATAGCTTTGTGCAGACTCTTCCAGAACTTCGAAGTAAACCTCGGATCTCGGTCTGAGACTATCAAAACTGGCACTCCATGTAGTCTAACAATTTCCTGCATATAAAGCTCGGTGAGCTGATCCATGGAATATGTCATCTTTACTGATAGAAAATGGGCCGACTTAGTCAAACGGTCAACAATCACCCAGATGCCATCATGTCCTTTCGTTGTGCTCTGGAGTCCCACTATAAAATCCATGGATATCTGTTCCCATGTCCACTCTGGAATCGGCAGTGGCTGCAATGTTTTGGCCAGCCTTTGGTGTTCTGCTTTAACCTGTTGGCAAACCAAACAGGTTTCCACATACTTGGCGACCTCACTCTTCATGTTCGGCCACCAGAAGTGCTGTTTCAAATCTCTACACATTTTTGTGCTTCATGGATGTACAGAGTATGTCGAAAAATGTGCCTCAGTCAAAATTTCTTTCTTTAACCCCTCGTCGTTAGGCGCGTACCACCTGTGCCTAAATTTTAAAATACCATCCTCCGACAAGTTGAAATCAGTTGAGTCCTCGGATGTCACAATCAATTGATAATTCTCACATTCTGAGTCTTTTTGTTGAGCTCCTCGGATTTTGTCCAAAATCGTCGGCCTTAGCGAAATATTTGTAAGTATGGTGGACAACTCCGAGACAATCTCCACATTATACTTCACAATCTTGGACCTCAACATCACTGACATCGTTGCAAGCAAAGGCTGACTCGTAGTGGGCGTCCTACTCAAAGCATCTGCGACTTTATTTGCTTTTCCCGGGTAGTACTTGATTTCGAAATCATAATCTTTAACAAATTCCAGTCACCTTCGTTGTCGCATATTAAGCTCTTTCTGCGTGAACAAATACCTAAGGCTCTTGTGGTCTGAAAATATCTTGCACTGCTACCCATATAAATAATGTCTCCATATCTTTAGTGCGAATACAACTGCCGCTAGTTCTAGGTCATGCGTTCGATAGTTCTGCTCTTATGGCTTCAACTGCCGAGAAGCATACGCAATAACCCTTCCTTCCTGTATAAGTACGCATCCGAGTCCAACTCCAGACGCATCACAATATATGTTGAACTTGTCACCTTCAAGAGGCAGTGCCAACACTGGAGCTGTAGTCAATTTCTGCTTTAACTTCATAAAACTCTTGTCACATGCAGTCGACCACATAAATTTCTCATTCTTCCGTGTCAAGCGTGAGAGGGGAACAACAATCTTCGAAAACCCCTCGATGAACTTCCGATAATATCCAGCCAACCCAAGAAATCCACGCACTTCTCGCACGTTCTTAGGCTGCGGCCATTCTTTAACAGCTTGTATATTGCTTGAATCCACAGAAACTCCTTCATACGATATAATATGGCCAAGAAAACTGACTTTGTCCAGCCAAAACTTGCATTTGAAGAACTTTGGATAAATCCAGTGTTGACTCAGAATTCTCAAAACAATCCGTAGATGCTCCTCGTGTTCTTCCTTCGTCTTAGAATAGACCAAGATGTCGTCGATGAAAACAACAACAAACTTGTCCAAATACTCTTTGAAAACTCGGTTCATTAAATCCATAAACGCTGCAGGGGCATTATTAAGTTCGAAAGACATAACAAGGAACTCATAATGCCCATACCTCGTCCGGAACGCCATTTTCTGAATATCTTCCCTCCGGACCTTCAACTGATAATAACTCGAGCGTAGGTCAATCCTCGAAAATACTCAGGCACCTTGCAGTTGGTCAAATAAATCATCTATTCGGGGCAGTGGATACTTATTCTTCACTGTCGGCTTATTCAGCTCTCTGTAATCCACACACATCCTGAGAGTCCCGTCCTTCTTCTTAACGAACAGAACGGGCGCACCCCAAGGAGAAAAACTGGGTTGAATGAAACCCTTATCTAGCAACTCCTCAAGCTGAGTTTTCAACTCTCTCAATTTGGCAGGCGCCAATCTGTATGGATTTTTAGACACTGGCATGGAGCTTGGATAAACATCAATCGTAAATTCGATCTCCCTGTCAGGCGGTAATCCGGGAAGATCATCACGACAAATCCCCGCAAACTCACTAACAATTGGGATGTCGCTTGGCATTACCCCATTGAGCAACCGAGTGTTGACTACTGTGGCCAGATAAACCGAGCATTCACTTCTAAACTACTCGTTGACCTTCATGGAATAGGAAGTAGGCGACCCACTCAACCTATTCATGGCCTGATAAGCAAACTCAGCTCTATCCGAGGGCCAAAAAGTCACTATTCCGGATCGGCAGTCAATTGTGGCAAAGTGGCGTGATAGCCAGTCCATGCCTAATATAAGATCATACCGCTATATGCCCATAACTATCAGACGAGCATAAAGGGTATTATTACCCACTGAGACAACATTGCCCTGGAGAATACGATCAGACTGCATATACGCTCCCAAAGGCTGCATCACTCTATACTCAAACTCTGTTAACTCAGACACCAACTCCAATCTAGTCATGTAAGCAGTTGAAATGAAGGAGTACGTGGCTCTCGTGTCTATCAATGAAAATATAGCTATGCCCATAATAAAAATAGTACCTACTATCACGGAAGGCTGAGCCTCGTCGTCGATATCACCAGGCTCGATAAAGGCAAAGATCCTCTGCATGACTCTCCTCTGATCTCTGCCCTGCTTCGGGCAATCTTTAATGAAGTGGCCAACTTCACCACACCTATAGCACTTATTAGTGCCCACTTGGCACTCGCTACTATGCTCCTTCGTACACTTGGAGCACCATAGCATCTGAGGAGCCCCTTGCACTTCTTTTCCCTTCCCCCGATCATTACATCCTTCAGAAGGGCTCTTTACGCCTCTTTGTTGTTGCTGGGGCTGTTGTACTCTAGGCTGCCAACTTCGATTCCGTGGTTGAGGAAGGAGCTCATGGAAGAAGCCCTTACCTGGTTCTCTTGACTTAACACAAGTCGCCCGGGCAGCCTTGAAGTCCAGAGCCCTTGCTGCAATGTCCGAGTAAGGTACAACTTGAATTCCCGACACTATAACATTCATCTGAATTGTCGGATTCTGCCCATCTATGAATTGGTGCACTTTGTCTTCATTGTCGTTAACTAGATGCGGTGCAAACCGAGATAAGGCCTCAAACTTCCGTATATGCTCCACAACAGAACCTGTTTGCTTCAGCTGCGTAAACTCATTTCTCTTAGCCGCCCTCACCGTATGGCTAAGGTACTTATCAAAAAACATTGTCTTGAACCGTTCTCACGCCATAACTGACACATCGGTTGTTGCCTTGATCGAATCCCACCAAAATCGCACATCCAACGCCAAATGAAAGGTGACGGAGGCCACTTTATTCTCATACTCTATCCCTGCGTATCCCAACATATCTTCCATGGTTCTGATCCACTCATCAGCCAAAGAGGGGTCTGATGACTGTCCGTTGAAAATCGAGGGTTGTAGCCTTTGGAATCTCTCCATGCCACGATGGTTTGGAACCACTACCTCTCGGGCCTCACGATTCTCACAGTTTACTAGTCTTTCGATCTGTTGTGCTTGCCTATCCATATGCTGGGCCTGATGATCCAGCAAATCCATAAGTCTGTCTAGGGCCTCGTCTCTAGGGTCGTTTCCTTGAACCATCTTATACTTCCTATAAATGTTAAAACAAATAATCCTAAGAAATCAAATTTAAACAAAGCATTTAAACATACTTAAAGTTAAGGAAGGATGTCCGTGTTGTGGCTGTGCAGTCGAGCAGTCTACAGAACCGATTTCATCATGCATGTACACGGGTATTCAGCGGAAGACTATTCATTTGTGAAAACCTAAAAGAAAATTAAACTTAGGTGTGAATGCTAAAACAATAGAAATATGGGCAAAGAATAAATTTTTCCTCTCGGGTTTCATCAAAGGAACAGTAGAAATCTTCAACTTTTTCTATCGGGTTTCATTGAAGGAATTGTGTTTTTCCTCTCGGGTTTCATCAAAGGGATGGACGACAGAACTCAGAGGCAGAATGGACGTTTAAAATAGAAGACAGAATGGGCGTTAAAACAGAAGACAGAACAGACGTTTAAAACAGAAGACGGAATGGTCGTTTAAAACAGAAAACAGAATGGACGTTTGAAACAGAAGACAGAGTGGACGACGAAAATAGCAGATAACGTGGATGTTTAAAATAAAGGACAGAAAGAGAAGACAGAATGGACGTTTGAAATAGCAGACAGAGTGGACGACGGAAACAGCAGATAATGTGGACGACAGAAGCATACGACAACGTGGACGACAGAAGCAAAAGGCGACGTGGACGACAGTGCTCGCCCACAGACTTCATTCATCCACGGACTCTATTCGTCCCTAAGGCTTATTCGTCCACGGGACTTATTCGTCCACGGGACTTGGACATTGAATTTGGACGATGACTTTCTTACACAAACACTTAACTGAACTTTATCGTCCACGAACTTTGGACGATGACTTTCTTACAGAAATACTTAACCGAAACTCATACAATTTCTCCCCTGTTTCACCCATTACCCGAACGATTGCCCCTTTCTGGCGATCGATCGGCTAGCTCTCTGGATTTTGTCCAGAGAGCTGTTTTCACCATCTTTCCCCTTCATAATCTTAAATCATCAAATAACCTAAAACGACACTTCTAAACTCAAATCATCAAACCTATTATCAACTTTAAGCCAATTCAATTCATTAAAATCTAATCTATTTCAATTATCAATCAACCTAGTTCATCAATCTCCAAACATACATAAACATTTCTCCCAACAGAAACATATATCGTAAAATCTCCAGAGACAATAAAGTTTTCTAAAACATCCATCTATCAATTTATCCAAAGTACCAAACATCCTAAAATGATTCTATCTATACAAATCTCCTATCTAATCCACCATCAGCCTAAAATATCACGAAAATCCTAAAAACACGTACTTACATCCCCACGGGTCAAAATAAGCACCGACTGCCCAGCGCACTTCCACGGGCCAACCTTCTTCAACCTGTTCATTCCTCGAGTGGAAGGATCTCATCCTCACATGTATCGAAATCACCTACACCATACAGACAACTATGAGCTAAAGGCTCAGTAAGCTTCGTAAATTCAAATGCATGCTGTACATATGAGGTTCGAAAATCATGAAGACATTTTAATCATTTCATTACAGAACAAATGGTTACAGAACAGAACGTCACCGTGGTCTAACTCTCACCAGATGGAGAAGACACGTCTAGCAGTTAGACAGCCCTTTCTATCTACCGGGGGGAAAACATGCTTCCATTCGTAAACAGCCATGTCTGAACCATACCCCGTCGTGACCAGATTACGTATATTTGTTTCTTTAATTCGTTTCTTTTTTTTCTTAAACACGTGCAGAAATCTGTTTTCATGCTATTTTAAAGAACGTGATACATGTACAGAAAACGGCATAATTTAAACATACAATGTGTGTACCGTCAAGACGATAAAAGCATAACCTATAAAAGCAGCTAATCCTAACAACCGAACCAAGGCAATTAAACAAACAAAACTCCAATATTCCTAAACGCAACTTCGACATACGATGTAGGCCAATCGGCCACAGTAAGTCACGAGAACTTACCTCGCCTCTGTTACAATTCAAGATCCGTTCACGAGCGTTGTTCACGTAAGGCAATTCACAACAATCATCGTTAAAACGAGTTTAAACCGTTAAACATCCTAACTAACAAAACCCTTAACTAAAGGAATTTCCTAAAACTATAATTTAACTCATTGAGGCATTTTATCGAGCAACTCATACTCGACACCTTAAAACCTCCATTAACAGAGTTTTCTAAAACCTCAAACATCCACAAACTCTAACATTCCACAATAAATTGATTAACTTCGTCTAATAATTACCAATACATCGATTAGGGTCGTAAATAAGGTAACCCTAACAATTTTTTTAACTTAATCCAACGGTTTCTCAAAAACCCTAAACGAAACTCTAACCATTTTAACCCGTGAAAATTGAAATCTAACGTCCGAAAGCTATAGAATCTTACCTAGGGTTGTGGAAGGAGAATAAATCACAAAGAAAATCGGTTGATCGGAGAAGAAAATCACCGGCGTGAGGGAGGAGGCATCTCCTGGAATGAAATCGCCAGAGAGGGAGGAAAAGAAAATCGTGAAGTGTTCTGGAGAAGAAAAGGCTTTTGCCTTATTTTATAAAATTGACTTGTCAAATGACCGTTTTGCCCTTCCTTTTATTTTATATTAGTTTCGTCCTTTGTTTCGTTATTTAGCTAACCATTCGGTTTCTCCCAAAATTTCATTATTTCTCCTAAAATTCATATTAATCATTAGGATTCTAATAAAGCTCTCAATTCGCAAAACGGAGTTAATTTGACATATTTACAATAATGCCATTATACATTAGAATATTAAAATCTCGTAAAACTGGGTGTTACACCCGTTGTGAGACACAGGCAACAAAGCCCCCCGCAAGCGAACATAGCCACCGTGATAGCAGCCACGCCCACCGTTGGTCACCCAAGATCACCCATTCCCAACCTAGGTACATACAGCTGTTGGGTCACGAAATCCGATTATCAAGCAAGGGTCACGAGTCATACCTAGTGAGAAAGCATGACAAAAGGCTACCGTACATGATTGAAGACCACATTTGACCGTGGTGGCACACAGTTACTCGTGGCAGCGCAGGGTTGCCCCTGTCAAACACCAATTTTTCATCTCGGTAGTGTGTGGCACCAAGCCCCCGACTTGACTATCCTTCCCTTTTTTACGTGGATAATAAGTAGAGTGACACAAGTGTTTACGGGAGCAACCCTCCCAACCTTCTTTCTATTCCAAATACAAGGACTAGGTACAAAAATCTCACTAAAGGACACCACAATAGCGCAAGGTGTAACACCCGACATTTCGGCCAGGTGATTTTCTGACCATTTTCATTGTCACCCTCTTATTTAACCGTTATGATTTAAATTTAATGTTAAGACAAATTTATTACAAGTTGTGTGAAACTAGGTTGGGTGGCAGTTTTGTAATTAAAATCGATGGATTTAGTATAAATAGGAAATGGAAACCTTAAACCTCATTTATTACCACTGTAGCCGACATTCCCTCTCGGCGATTCCTTCTTTCCCAAGTTCTTGCTCTCGGCTACCAGAACTTCCCTTACCGACGGCTGGTTTCGAGCTTGCTCTTCTCTGCAAATCCACACCCGAGGTATGAAATGGACAATGTAGTCATTCATTAGTAAATAGAGCTCTGTTTTCAGCTCGGCACTGAGTTCGGATATTTTTAGCAGTGGCCGAGTAGCTTTAGACTTTTTAAAATATGAGAGTAGAAATGTCATCCCGAATCGATTCTGAGCATTTTAAGTAACCAACTCGGATTTAATCAATGGTAAAACCTGTCCACCTAGTTTCGGATTTCAGACTGCAGTGTGTCAAACAGAGGAATCAGAATGACTTTAGCTATTAGATCCTAGGATGGTTTATGATTAGGACTATTAGGACTTTGTTTTAACTACTGTAATGTACATGTTTTAGGTGAAGAAGTTTAAAGGAAAGAAGCTCGGATTGCTAAGGAATCCAGGTAAGTGAATGTATTAAGATTTCCGGCCACTAGGGCCCTACACCGTAAGGGTATTAGGAAATCACTGAGATGTTAGCTTATTGACTATGATTTGTTATTTCCACGATATGAAGAAGTTGTGTAAGTAAATGTAAAGTTACAGGATGTTTTACTTGTCCTCATGATATGACTTCTCTCTATGAACTTTATGTCCATGCACTGTGTTCATGTTATGATTAAGTTGAGAATATGAAAAGCAAATGTAACCAAGATTAAGTGCAGAGCGGGGAAAGATTATGTTATGTATGACTCGTGAATTCTCCCACTGGTGGAGGCCGAGTTGATGATATGTATGACTCGCGAAATCTCCCACTGGTGGAGGCCGAGTTAATGATATGTATGGCTCGCGAATTCTCCCACTGGGGAGGCCGAGTGATGTATCATGATTGCCGCGATAGGCAAATGATTATGTATGTCTGCCGCGATAGGCAAATGACTATGTACCCCTGTCTTCCTCCCTCGTCTCCTGCCTTAATATATGTTATGTAAATGATAAAGATGAACATGAATGAAGAATGGTTTATGAACTTATGTCTCTTTAAATTGTGTACTCATGTATATCTGTCAGCATGCATTCCTTACTAAGCATTAGGCTTATAGTTAAACCTTATGGTGTAGGTGAAGAAGGTTCAGGTGAGGATGTTATGTTCAAAGAGGATGCTTAAGGCTGGTTGCTGGAGGATGCTCAAGGTGACAGTGCGGGACTGGAGAGGCGATTTATGACCCCTGGTTAAGACTCTTATGTTACAGTATATTAAAGAATATGGTAGTTTAAGTAGGATGAGATTATTTTAAAACGTTGAGCTTTGAAACTGTCTAGTGGATCACTGAGTCAGGGAATGATTATATAGATTTATAAATGGTCTGTTGCTTAAGTCTTCCGCTATATGCATTTTGAATGAGTTGTGTTTTCTTTCTGTATGAAGGAGTCATTTGATGATTTAGAGTTCTCTACCGTAAGACGGAAGCTGGAAGAGGTAGTCTTCCGGCTGACGTCAGCGGCAGATGCCGAAGGAATAGTTGTTGATGGTTTAGTCTTCCGGCTGACGTCATCGGCAGATGCCGAAGGAATAGTTGTTGATGGTTTAGTCTTCCGGCTGACGTCATCGGCAGATGCCGAAGGAATAGTTTTGATGGTTTAGTCTTCCGGTTGACGTCATCGGCAGATGCCGAGAGTTAATTGTTTGATGGTTTAGTCTTCCGGCTGACGTCATCGGCAGATGCCGAAGGTAGTTGTTTGTTGGTTTAGTCTTCCGGCTGACGTGACGTCATCGGCAGATGCCGAAGGATAGTTGTATGATGGTTTAGTCTTCCGGATGACGCCACCGGAAGATGTAAAATGTGTTTTTTGTCATTTAGTGACCGGATGATGTTTTAATTTAGCACGCGAGGCCCACGTGCCCACCGGAAGATGTCTCCTTTTAGGTGATGATAAGCGAGTCACGCGTAATACACGTGATGACCGGACGACTAAGTTTCTGAGGGTTGTCAACGCATGCAACCCATGCAGACCCGAGTGGTATTTTGTTAAGAGAATTGAGGGCACTTCCTCTTTTCCCGAAATTGTCAAGAAACCGATGACCGAGTCCAGTCGCTCGACTCTGTGAAAGTTTGAGCAGACGAGGCGTGGGAAGTTGGGCATGAGAGGGTTCGTCTTCCTTAATGGTTCTGCGTCTCTATTACCAGTTTAGAAAAAAAAATATATATGTAAAATGTGAAAGTCTGTTGAGAGATAGTAAGTGAACGTAATAATAGTAAAAGTCAAGCAAACGATTAATGAAAGGATATGAACACGTGACGGCTCCTGGCTGGGGTCGTTACACAAGGATCTCTCTACCTTTGCTTGGTGTCTCAAGGTGTATATATACACAATGGCCAAGCCATTATACATGAATCAAACCATAAATGCACAATTCACATTTAAAGCCCTCGATTTATGCATGTCCAGCGCCCCTAGCATGCTACCTCTGCGCCCAGCGCTCTCCTGCGCACGCGCGCGCATGTGCGTGCCAAGCGCGCGCGCACCACTTAGCCACCTGGTTCACCCAGTTTCACGGTCCTACTTTCGAGGGGCTTACAAGACCGTGCGGCTCCCAATATCACACTTGTACTGGGTCAGCCAATGAGCATGCCAATGGCACCGCAAAGCCTACTTCGTTAGAGCGAGCTTGTGTCTAACGAGTAAGCAGCGAGCGAGCGAGATTAATTGAAATGAGCATCATTGAGTATAGTGTGCATAAAGAGGGTGTATGTAAAAAGCTTGTTCATTGATTAGTAGCAAATTACATCAGTGGGTAGGGGGGTCTATGTGCAGTCATGCCTCTCCCCCTAAAGAGCAATCTGAACCATCTCCACTATAGCGGCAATAGACATGCTATAGTGGCGAGGAGTCACTCTTGAAATATAAAAGGAAAATAAATACAACTGAATTACTTAAAAAGGAAATAAACCTACCTAACAGCATAGGCGGCCATAGGCAACATACCTTGGACAAGCCTGGACCTTGACATTCTCCCCTATTTGAGTTGTTGACGTCCTCGTCAACTCTGCTTCTGCTTGAATTCCTCGATCTTCCGCGATGAGTTCTCCAAGTCTTTTTGCTTTCTCCCAAGATACTTCAGCACCTCCTCGTCCTTTTCTCCTGAAGAGATATTCTTGGTACTTTCGTCGACCTGACGTCAACTCTACTTTTGATTGAATTCCTCGATCTTCTGTGATGAGTTCTCCAAGTCTTTTTGCTTTCTTCCAAGATAGTTCAGAATCTCCTAGTCCTTTTCTCCTGATGAGATACTCCTGGTACTTTTGTCGACCTATTCTGATGCTTCGATCTGCGAAGACTTCTTCAACTTCTTTCCTCTTTTGGTTGTTGATGGTGATACTTGGTCTAGAGATGTCGTTCCTTTCTTGGTTGTCGTCTGTTGGACGATAGGGCTTTAAGTTGTTGACATGGATGACAAGGTGAACTCTAAACCATGCTGGAAGATTGACTCGGTAGGACGTTCTCCCGACCTTCTCGATGACTTCAATAGGACCTTCATACTTTCTTATGAGTCGCTTGTCTTTCCTGCTCCTCAAGTAAAATTGTTCGGGTAACATTTTAATCAGTACTAAGTCACCAGCCTTAAACTCCATTGGTTGCCGTTCCTTATCTACCCACCTCTTCATATGCTTAAAGTGTGGGGCATGCTTGGTTGTCTCCTGCAAACCGCTTCAAACGGGCTCATTCCTATTGAAGAGCTCTTTTGACAATCAAAACAAAATTGTGCCCCATCGTGTGGACTCAGCCAATTCTCCAATTCGGCTAGTTCTGGAAGAGATATTCTTGGTACTTTCGTCGACCTGACGTCAACTCTACTTTTGATTGAATTCCTCGATCTTCCGCGATGAGTTCTCCAAGTCTTTTTGCTTTCTTCCAAGATAGTTCAGAATCTCCTAGTCCTTTTCTCCTGAAGAGATATTCTTGGTACTTTCGTCGACCTGACGTCAACTCTACTTTTGATTGAATTCCTCGATCTTCCGCGATGAGTTCTCCAAGTCTTTTTGCTTTCTTCCAAGATAGTTCAGAATCTCCTAGTCCTTTTCTCCTGATGAGATACTCCTGGTACTTTTGTCGACCTATTCTGATGCTTCGATCTGCGAAGACTTCTTCAACTTCTTTCCTCTTTTGGTTGTTGATGGTGATACTTGGTCTAGAGATGTCGTTCCTTTCTTGGTTGTCGTCTGTTGGACGATAGGGCTTTAAGTTGTTGACATGGATGACAAGGTGAACTCTAAACCATGCTGGAAGATTGACTCGGTAGGACGTTCTCCCGACCTTCTCGATGACTTCAATAGGACCTTCATACTTTCTTATGAGTCGCTTGTCTTTCCTGCTCCTCAAGTAAAATTGTTCGGGTAACATTTTAATCAGTACTAAGTCACCAGCCTTAAACTCCATTGGTTGCCGTTCCTTATCTACCCACCTCTTCATATGCTTAGAGGTTCGCTTCAAGTAAGCGCGAGCTGTCTCCGTATTGTGTTTCCATTCCTTAGAGAAGAAGTAAGCTTTCGGACCATTTCCAGAATCTGGATGTTCTAAAGTGTGGGGCATGCTTGGTTGTCTCCTGCAAACCGCTTCAAACGGGCTCATTCCTATTGAAGAGCTCTTTTGACAATCAAAACAAAATTGTGCCCCATCGTGTGGACTCAGCCAATTCTCCAATTCGGCTAGTTCTGGAAGAGCTATTATATACAGGACCTCTGCAAGAGGTTTAGATCCTGGACTAAGTTCAACCTGATGATCGATGTCTCTTCGTGGAGGTAATGTCTTGGGTAAGCAATTAGGCGTGGCACTCCTGAACTCTTTCAAGACTATTGAAATCTCAGGCCGTATTATTTTCTCCTTCTTTTTGCTTTCTTCCAAGATAGTTCAGAATCTCCTAGTCCTTTTCTCCTGATGAGATACTCCTGGTACTTTTGTCGACCTATTTGATGCTTCGATCTGCGAAGACTTCTTCAACTTCTTTCCTCTTTTGGTTGTTGATGGTGATACTTGGTCTAGAGATGTCGTTCCTTTCTTGGTTGTCGTCTGTTGGACGATAGGGCTTTAAGTTGTTGACATGGATGACAAGGTGAACTCTAAACCATGCTGGAAGATTGACTCGGTAGGACGTTCTCCCGACCTTCTCGATGCTTAGAGGTTCGCTTCAAGTAAGCGCGAGCTGTCTCCGTATTGTGTTTCCATTCCTTAGAGAAGAAGTAAGCTTTCGGACCATTTCCAGAATCTGGATGTTCTAAAGTGTGGGGCATGCTTGGTTGTCTCCTGCAAACCGCTTCAAACGGGCTCATTCCTATTGAAGAGCTCTTTTGACAATCAAAACAAAATTGTGCCCCATCGTGTGGACTCAGCCAATTCTCCAATTCGGCTAGTTCTGGAAGAGCTATTATATACAGGACCTCTGCAAGAGGTTTAGATCCTGGACTAAGTTCAACCTGATGATCGATGTCTCTTCGTGGAGGTAATGTCTTGGGTAAGCAATTAGGCGTGGCACTCCTGAACTCTTTCAAGACTATTGAAATCTCAGGCCGTATTATTTTCTCCTTCTTTTTGCTTGT
This sequence comes from Begonia masoniana, assembly GCA_022432975.1. NCBI lineage: Eukaryota > Viridiplantae > Streptophyta > Magnoliopsida > Cucurbitales > Begoniaceae > Begonia > Begonia masoniana. The sequence continues at coordinate 23,564,073 of CM039512.1, read as the reverse complement.
TTCCTACAGAACAATCATACAGGTTGGATCATTGTCTCTTTTGCAGGTCGTGGTTCGTGTGAAGACTTAGAGGACATCGTGGACGACTTGAAGTGGGAGATTAAAGCTGGAGACATTGACCAACCAAAGCATCTCCTCATGTGGAAAGACTAAAGATGCACCTTAATGCTCACATGGGAATTTGTCTTCCCGAGCTTTGATATTTGTTTTTTTTTTTGAAATTTCAAACTTATTAGCAAACGTTGGCCTTCTTGTTTAAACTTTATTAGATGCATGTTAAGATTACATGGATGTTAGGATTAGATGAATGATAGGATTGCTTGGTTTGGCCCATTGAAGTTGAAGACATGGCTCAAGCCCACATGATGACCCATCATTCCCATTCCAAGCCCAAGCCCAAACCCAAGCCCACCATTAGGTCTATATATATTCATGACATTGGTGTTTGTAACTTTTTTTGGTTGATTTATGAGTACCCACGGATTTCTCTCTCAAAAGAAGAAGAAGCTTGGAGCAAAGAGCTTCCAAGGTAAGCTCGGTTGACAACAACCAAGGGGTTGCACCCCCGAACCATTCTTCTAGCTTGGTAGCTAGTTGGAGTGGATTTTGCAACCTCCTTCTCCACTCTTTTGGGAGCGGAAAACAGCAAGGAGTGGTTGTAACCAATTCCTTGAATCGAGTTATCTTCCTTTGAAGAAAACTCTTACCGAAAGCTCCATAATAGCACTCATCGGCCGATTCTCAAAAAATATTCATAACTCATTCAAAACAACGAATCTGGACCACAAATTTCATCAGCACACATCTCACTCACTACAGAATACTCACCTAAAATTTTGTTAAATACCGAACACGTTTGATCTTTCGTTTGCCCTATTTCTTCTCAGATTTGTCGGTTTTGTGTCACCCTGGAACTAACGATCTTCTTCGAGTTCTTGAGTCCTATTTGCAGGTCGGAGCTCAACATTCAGCCTTTTCTTGAATTGCATTGCAGAAATCATCTTTATGTTGATAGCACTTGGTTGTTTAAGAATCGCAGGAACAACAGCTGGGTTGTTACTTGTGATCACTAAACATTTTGTTGAGGGTATATGGATGGCTTTATGTTCTATCAAGAACTCCATTCCCAAGATAGTATCAAAGTCATCCATCTGTGCTATGACGAATTTAATGAGTCCCGTCCATGAGCCGAGTTTCAACTGGACTCTCCTTATAATCCCGAGTACTGGTATCGTTTTCGCATTTACTGTTTTCATCCTATCATCATTCTTTTCTAACTTCAAACCAAGACGGTGAGCTTCTTTCTCTGTAATGAAGTTGTGAGTAGCTCCCGAGTCTATCATCATACTTTTAGCAGATCTATTGTTGATGAATGACTCCACATACATCAGACCTTTACTTGGGGTCTTCTTCAGCTCTTCCAACTGTTGTTGTATAGCTGACAAGAAAGTCATAGCCCCAACTTCAGCAAATTCAGTTGATTCTTCTTCAACAACTTCCTTAGCTGAGTTGTCATCCCGAATCGAATCTTGTAAAGCAGTTAAGGCCGATCTATGCAGACACCCGGCTACTCGATGAGGTCCCTTGCACAAAAAACATGGCATCGGCCTATTTGTTTGTCGTTGGTTGTTAGCATTTCTTGATGCTTCATAACCTTCTCTTTGGACAAATGGTTTCTTTTCATCAGTTCCTATGTTCAGTTCCTGAAACTTGTTGGCATTTGAGTAACTGGGAGTGCTCTTCTCTGGCCCAGGGCTCTCGGTGTTATAATCAAACTATCGCTATACTGCTGCAAGAGCACTTGAAAGATTTTGCACCCTTTGCTCGTATAGTCTGGTTCTGGTCCATAGTTGAAGACCTTCGATGAAAGCGAAGATCTTATCTTTTTTCTGACATATCTCTAATATTCAGTATGAGTCCCGAAAACTGCTTGACATATTCACGAATGCTTGCAGTCTGCTTTAGTTCTCGAAGTAGTATGTGGGCGTTGAACTCAACGTCCTCTGGGAAGAACTGATCCTTCAGTTTCCTTTTTAGTTCTTCCCAAGTATCAATCACACATTCACCAATACTGATATCATGGTATTTTGATCTCCACCAAAGTTTGGCATCATCAGTAAGATGCATTGTGGCAAAGGTCACTTTCGATTCCTCATATGTTTTGGTGGCCTTAAAATATTGTTCCATGTCAAAGATGAAGTTTTCTATTTCCTTTGCATCGCAGGCTCCCCCAAAGGATTTTGGCTCTGGAATTTTCACCCGACCAAACTCAGCAGCAGCAGTAGTCTAAGTTTGATTCCCCATGGCTCTCATAATAAGGTTCAGTTTAACGTTGATCTCGGCAATCTCCGCCTTGAGAGAATAAATCATTGTTCTGAAGTCCATGGTTACTTGAGAAACCGTTTCTGACAATCAGGTATGAGCGAGCTCGATTTCATCGATGCGCTCCAGGACCCTGATTATTGCACTTGTGGAACTTTCCCCCGTGTAAACTCCTTTTCCCTTTTCTTGTCGGGATTCGAGGGCCTCCACCCGATCCACCAGCTCTAGAATCGGTATGGCATCTATTTTGTTGTGAATAGCTGCTACTTCAGCAGGAAATTCAGACATTTCCTTCACTCGTTCCTCTATGAATCGAATGTTATCTAGTACATCTTGCAGATACCGTGCTTCTACTTCTAACTCGATGAGGCGCTCAGGTTGATCTGATGGTGCACTCAGCCATTCCATCAAACTTTTCTTTGGCATACTTTCTCACGATTTTGAGCCAACTTGGCTCTAATACCAACTGTCACGGTCCTACTTTCGAGGGGCTTACAAGACCGTGCGGCACCCAATATCACACTTGTACTGAGTCAGCCAATGAGCATGCCAACGGCACCAAATGCCCACTTCGTTACAGCGAGCTTGTGTCTAACAAGTAAGCAGCGAACGAGCGAGATTAATCGAAATGAGTATCATTGAGTATAGTGTGCATAAAGAGGGTGTATGTAAAAAGCTTGTTCATTAATGAGTAGCAAATTATATCAGTGGGTAGGGGGGTCTACGTGCAGTCATGCCTCTCCCCCTAAAAAGCAATCTGGACCATCTCCACTATAGCGGGAGTAGACATGCTATAGTGGCGAGGAGTCAATCTTAAAATATAAAAGGAAAATAAATACAACTGAATTACTTAAAAAGGAAATAAACCTACCTAACAGCATGGGCAGCCATAGGCAACATGCTTTGGACAAGCCCAGACCTTGACACCAAGTGCGCGTCGTGTCTCGTCATCAGGCGCCCAGCTCCTGGCGCCCCGTGTCCCCGCAGCGTGCAACCCGTGTTGCGCGTGTCGTGCCATCAGGCGCCCTGCGCCCCGCGTCCCTGCTGCGTGCGCCCTGCGCCCCGCGTCCCTGCTGCGTGCGCCCGGTGTGCATGCCGTGTGTGCCCCGCGTCCCTGCTGCTTGACGCTCAAGCTTCACAACGCTTCGCGCTGAAGCGTCGTGTCCCGTCGCGCCACCTCGCTCCCAGATTACGTCCAGACCGTGTCTTCCTTGCACGCGCCGCGTACCGCGTGCCCCTCGCGCCCCTTTGCTCATGCCTCTTCACCGTGCCAGTGTGTCCAGACCGTGTTGGCACCGCGTACCACGTACCGCCAACCGCATACTGCTCGCGACCCCTTGCTCGCGCCTGCTCCCTCGCACCCGCTCGCTCGCACCCGCTTGCTCGCACCGCTTTGCCCCTTGGGCTGCGCCCTCTTGCCAGCCCAACGACCATCATCTGGCGCTTTGCCTTAATGCCCAGCGCCTCGGCCCACTTCGCGCCTAGCGCCCCGCGCCTAGGCCCATGCATGCCGCGCTCCACGCCTCGGCCCATTGCCCAGCACCCCGGCTCAACATGCCCTGTGCGCCCAGCGCACGCCTAGTGTCCAGTGACTCGGCCCAGCTGTTCAGCGTCCAGCCCGCGCCTCTGGCCCAACTGCTCAGTGCCCAGCGCCTAGCTGCCTAGCTGCACGCCTCATTCTGCGCACCTGGCCCATCATCCGAGCCCACCAGCCACCAAACACCATTTAGGCTGCACCACCCATGCAGCCACCCTTGCACCCAAGTGTCCAACACTTAGCCATATTCTTGTGCTCTATAGGAGGTTCCCTCATGCCCCCTTCCTTAGGCCTTCGGTCTGTGCCATCATGCACCATGGTTGTGTTAACATCGCCACACACGGCTTGTTGATCTTGTCGCACCACCTTGACCCACGTCTAGGACTCATGGTGTGGCCAACTTGTCTTGAGCGCCCCATATCGCCCCGTGTCATTTGCCTTGCAACCATCATGTCCCAAGAGCCCGGCTCTTACCATCTTGAGCACACCGACCCACTTGGCCCCGTACTCAACCTTGTGCACACCAACCATCATGGTTGCACCTTTAACCGTCCATGCATGTAACGCCCCCGAACCTACCCTGGCTCGGTGCGCCACTTTGCTAACCAATCCCACGTTAAAACCTCATTTAAAATAAAATTGACACCGTAGAATCTAAAACTAAATCTCTTGAAACTCTTTTAGGTCATATCTAGCTGCCTAGACTCACAAATTTCCCTTAATCCTAACCTTTAAGCACCACGGCATCCTTCCCGAAAATTTCGACAAAGTAACACCTAAAAATGGCGCCTCCAAAATGCTAGGTACCTGTAATAAATAAATCCCCAAACAGATCCAGAATACTCCTAACCAACTATCCAGCATATTGTAACGACCCCGTTCCCAGCAAGATATTGTCCGCTCCGGGGATTGGGCCGCAGCCCAATATCCTCCCCTCACGGCTTTGTTTGGCGAGAGCACTTCCCGGAAGGTCACCCAACCTGGAATTACTCTCGCCGGAGTACGCTTAACTTCGGAGTTCTTATGGGATCCGTTGCCAATCGTGCTCCAAAACGCGTCTTGCTATTTAGGGAGGGATCTCTTACATATGTTTCATTTCCACATACTTCCCCAAGCGCTGTGGGATTGTGACGACCCCCTCTTTACGACCCGTCACCTTCCGGCTCGCCCGCGCGGACGTACCGCCATCCGGGTTCCGGTTCGTGCAGCCATCGTACCATACTTACAGATCCGGGTCATCACACATATGGCATGAGAAATCTCCAAATAGCAGTAAAGAGGGAAACTAAAATACAAACATTCCTAAGTGACCGGAGAGGACCTTCAGCCCCATGACCGGAGAAGGAAGTTTTGCAAGCGAAAGGCCCTCGTCGTTGATAAGTAAGCTTATTTATTCCAAGTGGGGTTCTCTATTTAAAAGAGAAGATAAGTCAAAGAAAGCTTTTGAAATCTTCTGCTACTCATTCCTCCATGAATGACATTCACAGCGAGAACTAAAGTAAAACCTTTGGGTTTAACGACAGCGACCACAACAAAAACAAACAGTCGATAATAATAATACCTGTTCACTTACGATAACTAGTCTGGGGATGGATGAAAACGTGTGGACCCAAACTTTTATACGGGAAGTAGATCAAGGGAGGAAGACGAAGAGTGATTATCTTAGTCAACCATCATCAACATCGATATGACTATATACAACAAATCCAAATATCTATCCCATAACTATCAAAAACATCAACCAAAAATAGTTGCGCACCCCCCTCATTTCTACAAACAGACAATTACATTCAACTACCAAAAATACAAAGGCCCACATCCCCGAAGACCATGGTCGAGGCGCCCCGACAACTGCCTAGTTCTCAGCTGTCCTCTTTACCTCACCTGGATAATACTCGCCACCTACACCATATAACACAAAAGTAAGCCTAACGCTTAGCAAGTAGGGAAATAATGCACAACAACACACTAAATGCTCGACTCAACCCTAACATGCAGTTTTTATACACTCTGTTGTTTCTTTTCATTTCGGTTGCATTTATCTTTCACTTTCAGGTGAATCAAGTAGGCACACGCCCCCACATAGTCCAGGACAGCCACACCTTGATCCACGGAGCTAGACCAGAGGTACACGTCCCAACACAGTCCAGGACGGCCAACTGAATCTCCCCCAATCGATCGTAGAGTCCTCATTGTGCCTTCAAGCACGAACAAGTCGAGGCATTCATACTCACGACATATTACGTACAATAGCATAGCATCTCAAGTAAAATCCCCCACGGGGTGCTCAGCGAGCCACGAGCCCGACGAGGCTATTCTACTCAAGACAAAGAGCATAGCATCTCAAGTAAAATCCTCCGTGGGGTGCTCAGCAAGCCACGAGCCCGACGAGGCTATTCTACTCGAGACCAAGAGCATAGCATCTCAAGTAAAATCCCCCGCGGGGTGCTCAGCGAGCCACGAGCCCGACGAGGCTATTCTACTCGAGACCAAGTTGCATATCATTTTTCTTATCTTTCAATTCATTCTCACCACTCAAGCATGCAAAACACGTGGTTTCGTAGTTAGAAAACGATGATGCATGACACACGATGCATGACACAAATTAAAACACAGCAAACAAACAAACAATCCCTACCGTTCTATGGTGTAGGCCCGAAGGCAACAAACAAGCACTCCACTACTTACCTGGCGTCCTAGCTCGCTGGGTTTGGCACATCACGTCACCTATGGCTCGACCTACAACAAATAGTCAAACTTTATTAAAATCAAACCTACATACACCAATTACTCTCAAACTACTATTTCTAGCCTAACCCAACTAAAACCTAACTAAATGGGCCACTAATTTGGGTTCAGTAAAAACCGACCCGAAACTTCAAATGTGCATAATTTTTGCGTCAGATATCGGAATCGAACGATTCCAGCGTCTACGTTGTAACGACCCTCATACTATTCCTAATTTCCCGTACGAAATTTTTCTTTTTTTTTTTTATACTTAATATTTAAGTGGAAAACAAATTAATAAAGCGTTTAAAACAATTCTTCTTTCTTTTATCATCTAAATATAACTTCAACATCTTACACCCTAACGCCCTTCTATACCATTTCATAATACAAATTTTGCCTACATAACATATCAATCATCATACGTACCATCAAGACACTCAGACATAACCTACAAAAGAACTAATCCTAACTACCCAACCAAAGCATTTAAACAAACAATTCTCCAATTTCCTCGAACAACAAAAGATCCTATGGTGTAGGCCAATCGGCCAAACAAGTCGCGGAGACTTACCTGAAGTCCTTAGCAAATCGAGAGCCGTCAGGGAGCTTTGTTCACCTAAGCCAATTTACAACAGTTTTCATTAAAATTAGTTTAAACTCCTAAACGTCCAATTTAACAAAACCTTAACTAAAGAATTTTCCTAAAATCTTAACTTAACTAATCGAAGCATGGAAACCAACAATTAATGCTCGATAGTCCGTAATCCAAATTAATGAGTTTTGCCCTAAAACCCGAAAATTAACCAATTTATAACATTTTCACAAATTGATTTAACTTCGTCCCATAACGTCCAATACGTTCAATATATACCTAATCACGGCTAACCTATTAATTACGAGCCCTAATTCGCATTTTTAAAGGATTTAAATCGAAACCCTAACTTTCTAAAACATCGTAAAGCTTGAAATAAAGGCTCTAAGATTATAGACACATACCTAGGGTAGCGAGAGAAGGAAGAAACGCGAAGGACGGAGGAGAAACGGAGGAGAAACGGAGGTCGGATCGCCGGATTTCGTCGCAGGCAGAGGTCTTCTTCTTCTCTGGTTTTGGCGCGGCAGAGGTGAAATGAAAATGTGATGAATATTAGATTTTTAGGTTTTAGTTTTTGTTATTTATAATTTAATTTAATAAATTACATTTTTGCCCTTAGTACTTGTTTCGTCTTTCGTTTCATTAATCGTCTATCAATTTGATTTCCCCAAACTTCCATACTTCACCAATAAGTCCAATTCACCGATAGGGTTTATTCAAAACTGTCTGTTCGCAATTCGGACCTCGTTTACTATTTTTACTAAAATGTCAATTACTTTACGAAAGACGTAATTACTCGGAATATAACGTTTAAACTCCGAAAATTCTCATAATTTCCTTGAAATTCTTATTATTCGTTAGGGTCATAATGACGCTTTCTTTTCGTGAAATGGACCTTATTTGACATATTTACAAAAATGCCATCTAATAATATAATATATCAATATAATATATTAAATCCAAAAATCCGTACAAGCCGGATATTACATTCTACCCTCCTTATTCTGGCGTCCTAGCTCGCTGGGTTTGGCACATCACGTCACCTATGGCTCGACCTACGACAAATAGTCAAACTTTATTAAAATCAAACCTACATACACCAATTACTCTCAAACTACTATTTCTAGCCTAACCCAACTAAAACCTAACTAAATGGGCCACTAATTTGGGTTCAGTAAAAACCGACCCGAAACTTCAAATGTGCATAATTTTTGCGTCAGATATCGGAATCGAACGATTCCAGCGTCTACGTACTCCTCTAACAACCTATTTTAACCTGCCCAAAGGAATTTTAAAACAAATAACTCTAGCTAAGTCAAAAATTAGAAAACCCGAATCTACCCTTTACCCGAAATTTTTTCCCCTTTCAGTTTTCCATCAATTCTCACCCGATTCCTCACCAATCGATCACCCTAACCCTCAATTAGCATAAACTAACAAAAATCCTGAGCTACACACACCAAAACCCGAAATGCCCAAATCGGGCTCTCTGATTTTTCGCCCAAACGGGCTCCTCACGGCCAGGCGACTAAAGCCGGCCTAATGTCATGTAATTCCGAGCCAAGACCGCCGAAAAACGGCCGGTGATCGGAGCCAAAACGGGCTAGTCACTCACGGCCTAGAACAGAGAGGAAAATAGGGAAAAAAACGAGCTTACCCGACTGATTGCGCGCGGAGACAGGCCGGAACCTGCTCACCGCCGTCGCCTGACCGGAAAACCTCGGAAAACGGCGGTGAACCTGTCGCCGATCGTCGTTCGTCCCTCGTCTCTCCCCCGTCTCTCCCCTGCCCCTCGCATGACTCGATTGACAGAATGGGTTGAAAACCATTCTGTCGTTTGTTTTATTATTATTTCTAATAATAATAATAATAATAATAACATTAAATACAATTACATTACCCTTTTGCCCTTCCGAAAATTCCGTTAAATCCCGTTCTTAAATTCTAAATTTTCGTAAATTGACTTTCACCCCATACGCAGCTTAAATTCTCCATTTAGAATATCTGAACACCAATTAATTAATATATTAGTTTAACCAAATTTATTCACTTTTCTTTTTAAATTAATTAAAACAATTATTTATTAAATAATTACCTTATCATTTTATTTTCTCTCAAATTCCTCTTCCACATTTTCATTCTAATTTAGTACTTAACATAACCTATCTAAGGCTACGCGCGTTGTAAGAATTTCCCGGGTGTTACAATTCATGTGCTCACCACCGCCCACGCTTGTAGCACCATCATGGACCATGGGAAAATGGTCCGTGACAATCTCCCCCACTCACTTTGTCGACGACCTCATCGACCCTCAAGCTGGGTCCACCTCTTGAAATGCCATAGATCCACATCCTCCCACGTAGCTTCCATCGGCCACTTCAAGTTGTCTCCAAACAAATTGTAGCGCCCACTTGATTGTAGATGTCCCACATCTATGCACGGCAATTTGGCTTTCCTCCAAAACCCGCGCCCTCCCATCATTTGGCTCCCATGCCCAAAAGCTTCAACACACCCTCCTCAGCTAGCTTTTGTTGATGATAGGACCCTTGACAAAACTCGTCAAGTGCCGTAGTCCCTGCCTTCCTCATGTCCATTTGAGTTACTTGGCGACCACCTTTGCCTCCCTTTTGCATCCACTTTGCCCCACCTTGGCTCGGTCAATTGCACTATAGATTCTGAAGGTCTTTACAGAACCCGAAAGTCTCCTTTTCACTTCCTTACAAGGGGACCACCCGCCCTCTTTTGTTGCTCCACAACGGTGTCCAGTAGTTGAAGTGCATTCACCCGATACACCTCCTCATCACCACTAGAAATTGTCTTGACAAATTGCATGGAGTTAGCTCGAGGCACCTCCTCTCCATCGGAGTCCTCTCCTCTAACCCGCAATGTGGACACCTTGCCTTTGCTTAGGCATTCTCTTGCAAAGTGAGATCCTCCACAAATGAAGCACCCCGAAGTCTTCCTCGGCCGAGATTGATCATTTCCCACCAACTTGAAAGCACCTTGAGATGTTTTCCCCTTCTCTTTGTTCCAACCGTTTGCCTTGCCTAAATGTTTGTCCTCCCTCCCTTTCTTCTCAGATGAGGATATGGCTTTGTAGTCGACCAAACTCTCGGCTATAGAAATGGCCGATTGAACGTCCTTCGCCCCATGCCGCCTCAACTCCACTTGAGCCCATGGTTGAAGACCCGCCATTAAGTTAAACAATTTGTAACTCTTGTGCATCTCTCGAATATCAAGTAGAATAGAGCTAAACTCCCTTACATATTCACGCACCGGCCCCGTTTGTCGAAGCCCCCTCAATGCTTCCTTAGCCGTCCACTCCGAATTAAGAGGTAAGAAACGATCTTTCAACAACTAAATGAATCTACGTAATCTATTATCTGGTCATGCGAGGTGGGGCTCAGGCATGGATGTTGTATATGTGAGCATGTACCCCCCTCCACTAGATAGAAAGGGTTGTCTGACTGCGGGATGAATCCTCTCCATTTAGCGGGTTGAGTTCTCGGTGATAATATGTATGTGACGTAATGATGAGAAAAGGTTGCATGATTTCTGAAACTCATATGCACAGCATGCATTTTCATTTACAAAACTTACTGAGCCTTTATCTCATAGTGTGTCTGTATGGTGTAGGTGATATCAAAATAGGTGAGGACGATGTTCCTCCTCTTGAAGCATGAGTCTAGTTGAAGAAGAATGATCGCGGGAGTGTGCTGGCGCAGTCGAGGCGTTTCATGACCCGTGGGGACGTATGTAGGTATATTGGGTTATTTTGGATAGAAAACGTTTAAGGAAAATATTTGTACAAATAGAATATTATAGGATGCTTGGATTTGGATTAGTTGATAGGTTTATGTTTCGAAGTTTTTAAACGTTTTGGAAACTTATTTTATAACCGCTTGGTGATTTTAAAACAGGAGGAAACATTTAGTTTTTAAACGGATCCACGCGGTTCGTTTTCGTGAAAACGTATTTTATTTGAATTGTGACTCGAGTTGGTTTGAGCGAGATAATGGTGGATGTACGAGTACTGAGAGATTAAATGTTGAAATGTATGATTGTGAGGTATGTAGAATTTGTGCTAATAAATTGTGAAGTTGTGTTAGAAATATGCAGGAAAGAAGAAAGAAGAAAAGGAAAAGGGGAGCCGAGCTCTCTGGAAAAATTCCAGAGAGCTTGGCGATTGATCGCCTGTTCTGGGCGATCGATCGCCTCTCCTTGGTGGCAAGCGATCTGCGATCGCCTGGAGAGGCGATCGCTGAACAAAAAGGCTGATCGTCTATGGGCAATCAATCGCCTATTTTGGGCGATCGATTGCCCCTCATTTTTTTTCAACAGGCGATCGATCGCCTGTTTTGGACGATCGATCACCACTATGCTTTTAGGGATGAATGTCCCTTTTGCCCTCAAATTGTTGGCCGATTGTTTCTCCTCTGTTTTAATTGCTTTAAATAATTATTTTAAGTTTTATTTCAATTGTTTTAAGTTGTAATTAAGTGGTTTTAAAAATAGATTCGAACATTTTTAACAGTTTAGTTTCCGATCTAAATTCCGCTTAAAGGTTACAAAGTTTATAAGGATAAAAAAAATAATAATACGGGAAAATAAGGGTACACTATTAGGGTCGCTACAATTATGGTATCGGAGCCCCCAAGTTTTAAAAACGGTTCTGTAGACTGCTCGACTGCACAGCCACTACACGGACGTCCTTCCTCAACTATAAGTATGTTTATAAGTTTAATTGATTTTAATTTCTTAGGATTATATTGTTTGATTTTATAGGAGCTATAAAATGGTCCAAGGTAGAGATGCTATGGACGACACCATAGACCTATTGAGGGGTGTCATTGCACAACAATCCCAACTCTTTGACCGTCAAGCGCAGCTTATAGATAGGCAATCTCGTCAGTTTAGGATGTTGACGAACCGAGAAAACCCTAGGATACAAGGACTAGTCACTCCCAATAACCACGGCACGAAGAGGGTGGGCAAGGAAGAAATCAAATCAAGCCGACGAAAGCGCGTACGAGGAACTTCTCAGAGACCTCTGTGTCCTGAGTGCCAAAAGGAACACTGGCAATTATAGGTTAGGCACAGGTAAGTGTTTTCGATGTGGAGTGTTTGGCCATTATGTCAATGATTGCCCGAAGCCAGGCAGAGACCGATCGGGCGGGGATCAGGAAAATGTTGCACCGAAGATACTTGCCCTGACTGGAGAAGAGGAAACTGCCCAACCTTCAGCTATTTCAGGTATAGTTTTATTTTGACAGTTAATTGAGCGAAGGATATTAGAGTAGAGATATAGGATAGAGTTAAAAGTTTGGAGATGATAATTGAGTAATAGGTTGAAATAAGCTTAAGAATAGAGAGGGGACAACGTAGACTTCGGATAAAAGAAGGATAGAGTTATGCGTTAAAGTCCATGACTCGGTATAACTGTGAGAATTGAGCGCTTAAAATCCAATTTCCATAAGAGAGGTACAACTTATGGAATGTTTGGTTTAAATAAATGGGAACTAAACCCTAATTGACAGACCCCTAGAGTTTAGAATGAAACCAATAGTGGAGAAATTTGGGGTTTATATGTAAGGCTTACTAGAGAATGTTCTAGATTGTCAAGATATCGTTAGTGAGTACAAGTAGATAAAAAAAATATAGCAAGAATTTAAATAACCTAAATCCACGAGGAATTGGGAGAACCTAGACAAAGGTGACACTCAGAAGTTAGCTTAAGTAGATTGTTGAAGGGATGATGGAACAACTCAACGTAGAAGACGCGATTACGTAGGGGTGTTCGTATTGACGGACATCAATGAAGAAGATAAGGGTATTTACTCGGAGTTGAAAGGTTAACAAAATTCGAGACAATAAAGGGTTAAGGTTATACAAAAGGTATTACTCGAGATATGAAGTTTGGTCGACCTTTAGGAGATAAGTATTGTTTGAATGGATTAGTTAAATGAGGACGATTGTTAATTCGCAAAAAAGACTTCGACTGACTTACTATAAGGGGGAGACGTAGTAAAGTTAAGAGTAATCGGTGGGCAGTAGAAGTAGTGTTGAATAAAGGTTATGAAACAAAAAGCGTAAGAACTAAGAAGAACTTAAGAACTCGAACGTGATAACTACTTGAAAGAAAAGTTTAGCACTCTAAATCAGATGTCATGTTTCGAGGTTTAAAGTAACTAGTATGACCGTAGAGGGAATAGTGATTTAAATATGTGTGGCTTACCTCCGAGAAGGAAGTAGGAACATCGGTGTACGAGGAAAATAGAAGAGTAAGATTTGGGGTTAGAGGAGATTGGAATCACGGGTGTAAACTTATCTGCAACAAGATTGCAAACAAGAAGACTGTTGGGTGAATCATTGTGCAGGAGCCAAGTGGAATATTTAGAACCCGACTAGGAGGAATGAAAAGATATAGACCATTGAGTAACTTGAGAGAAGTTCAACTGTGACATTTGAGATAAGTGCGGGGAATTGTTAGATTCAATGAAGGGTTAAGATTATAAGTTTAACCCAGTGGTTAGTGCCGAGCAATTTGTGAAATTGCGGTTTATAGAATAGGAAGGACAAGGATGTGCAATAAACCCACTTAAGTAAACTTAGAGTGAGATTAAGTTAGAAAAAAATTCTAGAAGACTGGTGTTTATCAGGTCGAGACCGATGGACACATGGATGATATAAGGTTAGAATAAATAGTTGGAGTGAATCTATGGCAAAACCTTGGGATTAAGTTGTACTTGGAGTTAACAAGGAATTGAGTTAAACAAATGAGCGTAACGTATATAGTAAGAGAAAGTTAATTAAGGACATAGCGATAGAACTCATTAAGGTAGTTCAGAGTGAGATATGATGTTTATAGGATCTTCGCTACAAAAGGACAAAGATCCTAAGTGGTTAGTGACTTTAGCTTCCGGCTGGACTCATCGAGACCAGGAGGTGTTCTGATGACATAGTTGCGAAGTGTAGCAACGCGAAATTAGTTGAGAATTTTATTAGGACCTGCGAGGTGCCTAAGGAAGTGTACAATTTAAATACTATTGACGACGAAGCTCTATGGGGGCAGTACTAGAGAAATGTGAACCCGGATAGTTGTAATAGTGACTAAGGTTAAGGTCAACGAACTTATACATGAGTTTAGTTTACAGCTCCGATATATATATATATATATTGTTGTACTTGATAGATGGATAAGGTCGTAGGGTAACTGAAATTTAGCGTTGGAGTAAGTAGTTTGAGGAAGCTTTGAGGGCGCGAAGTGGTAGAAGTTTGAATTGCAACCTGGGAGTGGTTGGGAATCCTTGAACGATAGTCAACCCAAGTCAACCCAAATGACGTTAGGAAGTTGAAGTTTTTTCTAGGATTGAGGATAAGAGACAATTTTAGTAGAGACCAATTGATGAGATTGGGTAGGACTTGATGCGCAAGCGAGAACGTGTTTAGGACAATTGAAGGTAAGGAATAAGGTTAGGAGGTTAATGTAGAAATAGAGTTGGTGTGCATCCCGACTGCGGACAGAGTCGATGGATTATGTTGAAGTTTGGGTTACAGCCCAGGAGTTGAAAGAAATTCTTGGCATTTACTCTAGCTGACGTTAGGAAACTTTAGCGAAGTTCTGATCTAAAGGGACAGCAAAGGAAGGATGTCGATGAGAAGGAACTTTGAAGAATTGAGTTACTGCGAGGTCTAATCTGTGAGTAATTAAGTGAAAGACGACGCTTACGCAAATATTAAGGTGACAAAGTATGCCGTTGGATAAATTAATTTGAGATTTGGAAATTCGTAATACTCGATACTTGAGTAAGGATGAGTATGATCCAAATTGAGAATAGAGAATATAAAGAGTGACAGTAAGTAGAGTTAGAATTGAAACCTTTATTTGGAGAGATAGAGGAAAGAAACTTATAAGAACGGAACGATTGTGAATCAAGGTATAAGGCCGCAAGACATGAGAAGTTGATATCAAGAACTATATGCTAGGGCAAATTTTGAGGACAAAATTTTAAATAAGGTGGATGGAATGTAATACCCGGCTTTACGGGATATTAATATTTTAATATAAATGACATTTTTGTAAATATGTCAAATCAAGTCTGTTTTGTAAACAGAAAGTGTATTACGATCCTAATAATTAATATGGATTTTAAAGAAATTTCGGAAATTTTAGGAGTTGTAACGCTAATTTTACGAGAATTACGTTTTTCGTAATATAAAAGATCTTTTAGTAAAAATAGTAAACGAGGTCCGATTTGTGAACGGACAGTTTTAAAAGGACCCTAACAATGAGTTGAAGTTATTGGCGAAATAAGAAAATTTAGAGAAAACGAATTGTTAGACAATTAACGAAACAAAGAACGAAATAAATAGAAAATCAAAGGAATGGCAAAATGGTAATTTGTCATGTCAAATTTTAATTAAAATTCACAAATTTCTCTTTCTCCTTCATTTCCTCTCTGCTTCACGATTTCCTTCTTCTCCAGGCGACTTCTCCCTCTCCTCCCTCACGGCTCTCTCCTCTCCAATGGTGATTCCTCCTCCATCCGTCTTCTGTTCTTCACGTTTTCTTCCCCAATCCCGACCCTAGGTACGATTCTAAGGTTTTAGGAAAGTTTATTTTGATTTTTACGGAGTTTAAACGATTAGGGTTCGTTTAGGGTTTTGTACAAACGTGGTCTAAAGTTAGAAATCGGTAGGATTATCGTATTTGTGAGTATATTGAACGTATTAAACGTTATTGGACGAAATCTAAAGTGTATACGGTGTTTAGATTAAAAATCGGATATTTAGAGCTTGAGAATCTCCATCAATGGAGTTTAGAAATTTACGAGCGCAAGTTGCTCAGTAAAATGCCTCGTTGAGCTAAGTTAAAATTTTTAGGAGAATTCTTTAGTTAAGGATTTCATTAATTTGGACGTTTAATAGTTTAAACTCGTTTTAACAACAATGTTGCGAAATTGCCTTAGGTGACCAAAGCTCGTGGACGGAGCTCAGTGCGCTACGGACGACAGGTAAGTTCTCGTGACTTACTAGGGCTGATTGGCCTACACCGTACGTCGAAGTCGCGTCGAGGATCATTGGTGAATTGTTTGTTTATATGCTTCGGTTGGGTAGTTAAGATTAGTTCTTTTATAGATTATATTTGTTATTGTCTTGATGGTATATATGTTATATATAGATTATGTTTTTTTTATTGTCTTGATGGTATATATGTTGAATGTTATGTTATGCACATGTTCATGCATCATGGTTTTTAAATGAGCATAGAAAATGAACTTCTGCACGATGTTTTCACGAAAAGAGATGTGGCCTGAAAGGGGGCTATTGATCTATTGTGTAGGCACAAAGGGGTCTGTCACAATACCACATCGCCTGAAACTAAATGAATCTACGTAATCTGTTATCTGGTCATGCGAGGTGGGGCTCAGGCATGGCTGTTGTATATGTGAGCATGCACCCCCTTCCGCTTGATAGAAAGGGTTGTCCGACTGCGGGATGAATCCTCTCCATTTAGCGGGTTGAGATCTCGGTGATAATATGTATTTGACGTAATGATAAGAAAATGTTGCATGATTTCTGAAACTCATATGCACAGCATGCATTTTCATTTACGAAACTTACTGAGCCTTTAGCTCATAGTGTGTCTGTATGGTGTAGGTGATATCGAAATAGGTGAGGACGACGTTCCTCCTCCTGAAGCATGAGTTTAGTTGAAGAAGAATGATCGCGGGAGTGTGCTAGCGCAGTCGAGGCATTTCATGACCCGTGGGGACGTATGTAGGTATATTGGGTTATTTTGGATAGAAAACGTTTAAGGAAAATATTTGTACAGATAGAACATTATAGGATGCTTGGATCTGGATTAGTTGATAGGTTTATGTTTCGAAGTTTTTCAACGTTTTAGAAACTTATTTTATAACTGCTTGGTGATTTTAAAACAGGAGGAAACGTTTAGTTTTTAAACGGATCCACGCGGTTCGTTTTCGTGAAAACATATTTTGTTTGAATTGTGACTCAAGTTGGTTTGAGCGAGATAATGGTGGATGTACGAGTACTGAGAGATTAAATGTTGAAATGTATGATTGTGAGGTATGTAGAATTTGTGTTAATAAATTGTGAAGTTGTGTTGGGAGTATGCAGGAAAGAAGAAAGAAGAAAAGGAAAAAGGGAGCCGAGCTCTCTGGAAAAATTCCAGAGAGCTTGGCGATCGATCGCCTGTTCTGGGCGATCGATCGCCCCTCCTTGGTGGCAAGCGATCTGCGATCGCCTGGAGAGGCGATCGCTGGGCAAAAAGGCTGATCGCCTATGGGTGATCGATCACCCCTCATTTTTTTTCAACAGGCGATCGATCGCTTGTTTTGGGCTATTGATCGCCCCTATGCTTTTAGGGACGAATGTCCCTTTTGCCCTCAAATTGTTGGCCGATTGTTTCTCCTCTGTTTTAATTGCTTTAAACAATTATTTTAAGTTTTATTTCAATTGTTTTAAGTTGTAATTAAGTGGTTTTAAAAATAGATTCGAACGTTTTTAATAGTTTAGTTTCCGATCTAAATTTCGCATAAAGGTTACAAAGTTTATAAGGATAAAATAATAATAATAATACGGGAAAATAAGGGCACAGTATTAGGGTCTCTACATAGCTCCTCGGTACCACCAAAGGTATTTCCATCTTCTTCATTGTCATCACATTTTCACACACTTTTCGCCCTTTAATTTTGGCCCTCACAATTCACACACTCCACTTTACTTTATTGCTATTTTCTTCATCTTTTAGTCATTTTTCATCTCGGCCATGTTCATCTTCTTTTCATCTTTTTCCTTGTTTTTCTTCTTTGTTTCATGCCCTCATAATGCACACATTAATCGGCCATTATATTCACACACATTCACTTCCATTTGCTTGCATGATAATTTCCATCTTTCTCACTTTAACATCGGCCATAACACTCTTGCACACACCCGAGCACTAATCTCCTTTTGTGGGTTTAAACACTGCCCTTTTCTAAGGGACCCCGTGTCACCCTTGCACCCATGTGTCCAACACTTAGCCACATTCTTGAGTGCCTACGGAGAACCCCTCGCGCCCCCTTCCTTGGGCCCTTGACCCTTGCCACCATGCACCATTGTTGTGTTGACATAGCCACACACGACTTGTTGATCTTCTCGCACCACCTTGCCCCATGTCTAGTACTCGTGGAGTGGCCAACTTGCCTTGAGCGCCCCATATCACTCCGTGTCCTTTGTCTTGCCAACCATCATGTCACAAGAGCCCGACTCTTCCCATCATGAGCACATCGACCAACTCGGCCTCGTACTCACTCTTGCGCACACCAGCCATCATGGTTGCACCCTTGTCCGTCCATGCTTGTGCTCGCCAACTCCCATCGTTGCTGCACCATTATGGACCATGGAAAGTGGTCCATGACACTGGGCGTGGCGCGGGCTCTTGCTGGCCGCGTCGCACTCTTGGTGTCCTGCGCGCGCTCTTGTTGGCTTAGGCGCTCTCTTGCTGGCCTAGGCGCACGCGCATGCCTTGCCTCACGACCCTTACTTCAACCATGCCATGCCACAGGCAGCCGTGCCTTGGCTCGCCTACCGAGCCTTGGTAACCAGTTGTGTCATGGTTTTGGCGCCTAACATGGCTTTGCACGCCGATGAAATATCCATATCATCGTGCAATAACACAAAAAAGCAAAGGTTCACGATAATGCAATAATTGGGGTCAAGCACAATAGCCGACTTGCCAATACAATATGACTTGCCATTGGACACCATGCGAGGAAATTGCCCTTCATTCTCTTGTGACTCGGGAAGCATTGCCCATCGTGCCTTGGCACTCAAACCAGCTGTGCTGTGCGTTGGTGCCAAACGTGCCTTAGCACGCCGATGCAATTACCATATCATCGAGCAATAATGCAATGGCCTTAATAATGCAATAATTGGGGTCAAGCACATGGCCACCCCAATGCAATACGACTTGCCAATACAATACGACTTGCCATTGAGCACCATGCGAGGCAACTCCCTTCCTTCCCTTGCGACTCGGGAAGCATTACCCACCGTGTATTGGCACGCAAACCAATTGTGCCATGCCTTTGCACGCCGATGCAATAGCCATATCATCGTGCAACAATACAATAATTCAATGGACATGATAATGCAATTGCGGCCAAGCCCAATAGCCACCCCAATACAATATGACTTGCCATTGGGCACCATGCGTGGCAATCTCCCTTCTTTCCCTTGCGACTCAGGAAGCATTACCTCTTTTGCCTGCGTGGCTTGGCAGGGGTTGAGGGGCACGGTGTGGGCAGCGAGGTGAGGTAGCACGTACAGGCCAAGGCAAGGAATGTGGCAGAGCGTAACCCAACAAGGCAACCTCTCGTAACCTTAGACCACCATGCCTTGGCTCCGTGCCATGCCCCTGTGCCTTGGCTAAATCAAGGCAAGTGAGTGGGTAGGGATGCCTTTGCCACAGCGCAACGCAACAAGGTAGCTGCTCCTAACCTTAGACCACGCCCCAATGCCTTGGCTAAATCAAGGCATGCGAGGAGCGGAAAGCCTCCTTGGGTGGGTAATAGGCACGCACACACGCAAGTCATGGTGGCCATGGCTCGGCACCCTTAGACCACCGTGCCATGCCATAGGCAGCCGTACCTTGGCTCACCCACCATGCCTTGGAGACCCGCTGTGCCGTGCCTTTGCACACCAATGCAATAATGCAGCCTTAGCTCGCAACCCTTAGACCACCGTGCCTTGGCTTGCCGACCGTGCCTTGCCTTTGGCGCATGCGAGGAAAGGTCTGGCGAAGCCTCTTGGAGGGACTCGGGGTGGGGAGGGACGAATCGAAGTGACGTGATGCTAAATCTCAGTGGATCATGGCAGCAAGGCCACTCTGCCACTTACAATACCTCGTCGCGCATTTAAGTCGTCTACAAAGGCGGCCCGCGCAACGGCTCCGTTGCGAGGGCTTGGCCAATGACGAGTGCCTTTAGGGGCCGAGGGCCCCTACTATTGGTCGGCCGATGGCCTCTACTATTGATCAAACGATTTTGACCTGGGCTCTGATACCAACTCTGTGACACCCTTAGTTATCTGAACCCGGTTCGTCACATTTGCTGTTCATGTGTCTAACTGTACTCGAAAATCCATATAAATTTAAAATTTTGCCCATCGTTTAAAATGATATCGTTAAAACATTAAATGTTTGCAGCGGAAAGAAAAGATTACTTTATAGAAGACTCATTATAAAATCTTTGAACTAAATAAAATAAGAGAATGAAATCTTGCTTTATATTCACTATCGTTAAAAAAAACGACAATATAACGTTTAAAACTATAAAACCAAAACCTGCAATGTGAAACTAGATTTCTAATATAATTTCCAAAATATATTTTTATATATCAAAATAGACACTACCGTTTAAAGACAACTAAACTTGTCATTTACATACAAATCTGCAACTTCAAAACCTTTTATCCATACATTATCCCAAAATTACCTATGCATTCGCCCACAGGTCAAAATCGCCCTAGCGGCTACAAGCACACCCCATGAAAGTCCTCCACCAACCGCTCCATCAACCTTCTTGAGGATCAAGGTCCTCCCCTGTATCAAATTCACCTACACCACAAAATAAACTAATGAGTCTAATGCTCAGTAAGTGATGTAGAGTAAAATAAAATGCATGCTCATGATTATTCTATGCTGTTCGTAAAAGCATGTACTGAGCCTTCTTTATTTTTCTTGCATGACATGAGTTATTGGGGTACTGCTTCTAGAGAAGAGATGGCCTAATTGATTGTCCACCTGGCGGGACGACCAACTCGCTCTAGGAGAAGTGGAATGACATATATGACAGTCCCTCTGACGGAACCGGTTCCTCTGGCGGAACTAACAAACTCAGTTCCCTACCCACAACAACTATTACGTATTTTACTGTTCTATATTCTGTTATTCTTGTTTACATGAAAATGTATAAAAACCATTTTCTATACTTTAGGAAAACCATGATGC
This sequence comes from Begonia masoniana, assembly GCA_022432975.1. Lineage (NCBI taxonomy): Eukaryota > Viridiplantae > Streptophyta > Magnoliopsida > Cucurbitales > Begoniaceae > Begonia > Begonia masoniana. The sequence continues at coordinate 23,542,872 of CM039512.1, read as the reverse complement.
ATGATTACATGTTGCACACACATCCATCAATTCTATAACAAAATATAAACTATTAAGCAAATCATTCATTAAACAAACAACTAGCATAATTAACTAACTCACAACCTAAGAGTTCTACCCAACCAACTCTCAAAACTACATTCACTAAATCATCAATCTCATAATCTTTTGTGGTGTAGGCCAATAGGCCAAAACGCATGCATACATACACTTACCTCGTCTCTTGAGTTTGGTGTCGTTAATGTGCTCAAGTTCCTTCTTGACTTGAATACCTAAAGCATGCCAATCAACAAGATTCATAAAAATTCACTTAACAACCTAATTTTCTGAATTCCCTTTAAATAAACAACAAATTTCAAAATCTCATAACTTTTGCTATACATAACCAAATTCGATAATTCTTGAGGCTATGGAATCCTTAAGGAGTCTACTTTTGTAACACCAGAGTTTTTCAGGTTTTCGCTCAAAGGGTATTTTCATAAATAAGAAGTATAGGTCCGTCTAGCGAGCAAGAGGCGTTATTAGTGTTCTAGGGATTTATAGGGATTTTTGGAGGAATAAGTAAATGTTTAGAAAACCCATGTCGATAGTGTAACGTTAGAGTTCCGTTTTTTGCCCTATAACGTTTTAATTGGTAAAAATAGTAAATTAGATCCGATTTTCAAACGGAGAGTTTTGTTAGAACCCGAGGAATAAGTTAGAATATTTGGAGGAATAAGGGAGTTTCGGGAAACCAAACCGGTATACCAATTGTGAACGGAGTAAGAAAATTGAACTAAAGGCAAAATTGTAAATTAGGAAATCAAAAATTTATTTAAAACCAAAATACCCCCCCCCCCCCATTTAGCTCTCTCTCTCCAAACATTTTTCTCCTCCCTCTCTTCGCGATTTCGTTTCTCCTCCATCGCCTATCACTTACGTTTCGATTTCCGGCGAGTTTCTCTTCGAGTTTTCTTCTCCAAATCAACGCTCTAGGTAAGTTCTACGCTATCCTTTCGATTTATCATAAATCTAGAAATTTTTACACAACCCTAAGTCAAAACCAACCCTAAAACATCAACTAAACTATGCCAAATAATCACGCTCAAGCACGGTCTGCAGCTCCGACGCGCCCCGCACCATTACCGCGCGCAGTGGGACGTTGGCAAAACTAGTTCGCGCGTTGTTCTGCATTATGCAGGAATCGACAATGATCCTTCCGCAAGTTCACCTACGGAAACCTTGTTACAACTTCTCCTTCCTCTAAATGATAAGGTTCAATGGACTTCTCGCAATGTGGCAGGCAGGGAACCACCCACATCACCGCGATCTAAACACTTCACCGGACCATTCAATCGGTAGGAGCGACGGGCGGTGTATACAAAGGGTAGGGACGTAGTCAACGTGAGCTGATGACTCGCGCTTACTAGGAATTCTTCGTTTAAGACCAACAATTGCAATGATCTATCCCCATCACGATGAAATTTCAAAGATTACCCGGGCCTGTCGGCCAAGGCTATATACTCGTTGAATACATCAGTGTAGCGCACGTGCCGGCCAGAACATCTAAGGGCATCACAGAACTGTTATTGCCTCAAACTTCCTTGGCCTAAGCGGCCATAGTCCCTATAAGAAGATGACCGCGGAAGGTCACCTCTGCATAGCTAGTTAGCAGGCTAAGGTCTCGTTTGTTAACGGAATTAACTAGAAAAATCGCTCCACCAACTAAAAATGGCCATGCACCACCACCCATAGAATCAAGAAAGAGCTCTCAGTCTGTCAATCCTTACTATGTCCGGACCTGGTAAGTTTCCCATGTTGAGTCAAATTAAGCCGCAGGCTCCACTCCTGGTGGTGCCCTTCCGTCAAGTCCTTTAAGTTTCAGCCTTGCGATCATACTCCCCCCAGAACCCAAAGACTTTGATTTCTCAGAAGGTGCCGGCGATGTCCTATAAGCAACATTCACCGATCCCTAGTCGGCATCGTTTATGGTTGAGACTAGGATGGTATCTGATCGTCTTCGAGCCCCCAACTTTCGTCGATCCTTAAAGAATGCCTTGGATTCATTTCTTCAAATGATATAGCATGATGCCATGCATTGGCATTATAAACCAATATCTTGGTATTATGCTTATCAATTAACCAAACAAGGTCACTTAGCACACTAAATTCGCTTTTTCAAGAATCTTGCACCCATGTGCATATGGCATGGAAGGCCTTCCTTTAATTCATACAAGTTGTATGAGCTTAATTCAACTAATATTATTTTAGATAATATTTTTTTATTACATATTTACAGTACAAGTTTACTATGTACGCCTGCATAGATATTGGACTTTAGCAAGTCAATCCTAGTAAAATTTAAGAAATGATAAATATACATTGTAATCTTAGAATTTATTAATTATAAAATGAGGATAATGGTAGGTGTACAATTTGATCTTATTTTGTAACGTAATATTTATTTATGAATATATACATTATAAATAATTAAAATGGTAAAATATGTTTTGGTCTTCCTAGTTTAGAGTTTGTTTCAATTTGGTTTTTCTAGTTTAAATTATTTAATTTAAATTCTTATAGTGTTATTTTCTTTTTTAAATAATCATTCTCTACAAAACTTAACAAAAAATCAAAGGTGGAAAATAATTTTGGGTAATGAACAAAAAAAATCTTAAACTATGACTTCATTAACAAAACTCACTCTTAAACTATATTTGTTAACAAATTCGCCATTAAACTATGAAGTCATTAACAAACTCACTATTAAACTATATTCCCTTGACAAAAAACTCTGCATTCTAGATTTTTGTTAAAAAATTCATCTTATGGGCACCTACTCTAGAAACCTAGACTCCCACTGCAAGAGCCCGCATTTCTAGAATGGGAGCCCACTCCAAAAAACAAAACAACGAGCGAGAGCCCGCACTTAAACAACAGACTCCCACCAAACTAGACTATATAAGAAAATGAGAGTCCATACCATCCTCTGACGAACTTGAACCCTCCATTCTAGGGACGAAATTAACTCTACAAATTGACCTGAAAATTGCCTTCTTGCACATTTTTATGATTTTTCCTAAAACATTATGCGATTTTATGTGCCATAGGAAATTTTTTAGCAGCAAACCCTCTCTCTGACGACTTTTCTCTCTTTCGACGACTTTTTCTGCAACTTCATCAACGTCGACATAAGTGGATCTCAATCTCACTCTGAAACAAAAGGGTGTTTTGCCACAAGGAGTTCTGACAAAAAATTGGTGGATCGTCAACCAGGTATTTTTCTCTTGAATTTAGAATTCTGACACATCGAACTAATTACAAGGCCGATATTATAAAGCGCTCTATTATTTACTCTAGAAGAGTTATTATCTTTTCAAGTCTTGCATCATTTGGAATTGAGGAGTTATTTGTGCAAATTGGATTATCTAGATTGTGCACATTATAAAGTGATAGTTATGAGAGGCTTGTTTGATTATTTTATGCTAGTATGAGTAGTACCACAGATCCTCTTATGACGAAGTCATATTTTCTCGTTAAAGAAATCAGGCTAAACCCGAGAATTATGAATGCATTGATTTATTTTTCAATGGATGAGCCTAGTGAAGAATATTACAATGCTTCTTGGAATGTCAAGTTTATTAAAAAAGGGGAAGGACTTGAGTTGCTTACACAGATTCATCAAAATCCGACATTGGTGGGTTTTACAAACCAAAATCGAAGGATTTAAATGTTAAGGCTCGGGTTATTCATCATTTAATATCCCACATGATTCTACCTCGTGGGGGACAAATAGATCTTTTGAGCTGCATGAATCTCTATCTAATGGAGAAGATATATAATGGGAAGAGATTCAACCAATGTATGTGATTATGAGTCACTGACTTGCATAAAAAATACGTTGTATAAATGTTGATTCAAAAGATCATTGAATTTTTGGGATTGCAGTATGGTCAGGCAAGCCCATGAGAAAAGAAAAGCTAGTGGATATATTAGATCACTGCACCTTAGCTCAGATTAGAATTGTTGAAGTTCGAGGTGAATGAGTATTCAAGAAAGATCAACAAGTCTCTACCTCATCAGTTCCTCTTCCTGCATGTTCACTCCTCTCATACTGTGTCCGTATCTTAGAAGAGATAGAACAATATTGTTTCAACTGTTGAAGGGATGACTCAACAAATTGAAGATATTGTTGTAACTCAAGCAGTGATACTCGACAAACTTACAACAATTGAGGAACTCTATCAATATGAAGAAGAAGGTGAAGAAGACATCAACACTGTCAAGCCTAGGCCCAAGTATGATTCTCTTGCTCCTCAATCCTCTGATGTTGGACCTTCAACGTATGTCTTTTTTTTTCATTTGTTGTACTTGTTAATTGAATCACTATATTTTGAACTGTATTTACTTATGGTTACTTTGTGAATTTGAACTGTTTTTTTTTTTTTTTTTTGCTTTTGATTGTCTATTTAGTTGTAAATGTATTTGTTTTACTTGTCTATGCATCTATTTTTGTTGTTGATATGCAATATTTGCTTATTGAAAATGGTTATGGGGAGCGTAATGTTGAAATTGAAAAAAGAGAAGACAAAGATCTTATTGAAAATGATAAAAAGTAATACAATCTAAAAGTATTATATAGCTAGGGTTAATAAACAAGTAAAGTAAATTACGAAAAAGACCTTGAAGCTAATACATGTAATCTAACATCCCCCCTCAAACTCACGATACTATAGCTAGAAGTATTGAAAGCTTGTCAGATAAGAAACGAAAGCGCGAAGTGGAATGAGCTTTGGTAAACATTTCAACTATCTGCAGCGAGGAAGGAACGAAAGGCAGCGTGATAGGGCCAAGTTGTAGATGATGACGAGTGAGATGACAATCAATCTCAATATGCTTCGTTCTCTCATGAAAAACTGAATTACGTGCAATGTGGATGGCACTCTGATTATCACAATGAAGAGCAGTAGGTTGACGAAGAAGAATACCCATATCTCCAAGTAACAAATATCGCCAAACAATCTCACAAGTGGTGGTAGCCATGACGCGATACTCAGCTTCTGTGGAAGACCTAGAGATAACATCTTGCTTCTTACTCTTCCAAGAGATAAGAGAATCTCCAAGAAAAATACAAAAGCCAGAGATAGACTTACGTTCCGTAGGATCGCCCGCCCAATCAGCATCAAAGTATGCACGCAGCTCTAACGAGGAAGAAGAGAAGAATAAAAGACTCTGAAACTGAGTTCCCCAAAGATATCGGAGAATGCGAAGAACAGCAGCACAATGAACTGTAGTCGGTGTAGTGACAAATTGACTAACCACGTGCACAACATATGCAATATCAGGACGAGCCACAGTAAGGTAAACTTAGATTCCCACAACCGTATGGTAGAGACTAGGATCTGGCAAAGGAGAACCATCTGATGGAGAGTACCAAGCATTAGTCTCAAGGGTAGTATCTACTACTTTGTTGTCAGTGAGACGTGCACGCTCAAATAGATCAGCTATATACTTTGACTGAGACAATAGATAACCTTTTGGCGAAGTTGCAACTTCGATGCCTAGAGAGTAGCGCAGCAAACCTAAGTCTTTCATAGAAAAGCAATAGGCTAAGTCATACTTCAAAGTTTCAATTCCATCATAATCATCACCAGTAATTATCATTTCATCAATATATAAAGACAAAAGTATACAACCTGCACCCGTACACTTGACAAATAAAGCCGAATCAAGATTACTAGGACGAAAACCAAACGAGGTAATCACGGTAGAAAACTTTTCAAGCCAAGCACGTGGTGCTTGTTTGAGTCCATAGAGAGCTTTGCGAAGTCTACAAACTTCGCCAGGTCGTGAACAATTCCAAGAGGAGGCACCATATATACTTCTTCTTTAAAATCACCATTTAAGAATGCATTCATGACATCCATCTGATATATTTTCCATCGACCTACAGAGGCAACAACAATCATCATTCGAACGGTGGTCATTTTAGCAACAGGGCAAAAGTTTCCTCATAATCGATGCCATACTTTTAAGAGTAACCTTTAGCAACAAGACGAGCTTTGTATCGTTTGATAGAACCATCAGATTTCTTTTTGATCTTAAAAACCCAACGAGATCTAATAGCGCGTTTCCCAGGTGGCAGCGGTACCATATCTCAAGTATGAGTCTGATGTATAGCAGTTAATTCCTCAGCCATAGCATTCTCCCAAAGAGGGTTACCAACAGCTTCTTTATAGGACAAAGGCTCAGACAGATGATAAATAGATTTAACAAAATAAGCAAAAGAACTAGAATAACAACCATAAACAAAATCAGGTATTTTAGTTGACTAACGAGGATAAGTAGACTGACGAATAGGATTGTCTGCAATCTCTCGAGATGATGCAGTAGTCGCAGGAGGGGGAGGTGTCGCGTCCTGTAAACGATTCCTAATTTTTATCGTATAAATTTTTCTTTTTCTTTTATGCCTAATAGACTTTTAAACCTAGCGTTTAAGCGGAAAACCATTTGAAAACCTTTTAGGAAAACGTATTTAAAGTAAAGGAAACTAACGAGAACAATTTAAATTAAACCATAAAACAATTTACAAAACAATTAAATAAAACTTAAAGTAACAGACAATCGATGGAGGGCAGAAGGGACAATTGTCTCACAAAATATAGGGGCGATCGATCGCCCCAATGCCAGGCGATCGATCGCCCGAATGAAAAATGGAGGGGCGATTGATCGCCTCTCATACTAGCGAACGATCGCCCCAGCCGATCGATCGCTCCCTTTTGGGCGATCGGTCAGCACACTCTCTGGAATTTCCAGATAGTGGTGATCACGATTGCCGATCAATCACCACCTTAGGGGATCGATCAGCAATCCCCCTAGAAATCCAAAATTTCCAGGGAGTTTGCCTCCCTCTTCTTCTTTCTTCCTTTTTCTTCCTTGCATAATTTCCTTACAACACATACACCCTAAAACTTCCTTTCGTAAATCACCAAATAAACGACTCAAAACATATCCTAAAACCCAATTAACTCGACATAAACTCTACGAAATCTAACTGCGTGGATAGCTCTAAAACTCGAGCATATCCATGCTTAACCTAAAACGTCTCCAAACATTACTATAAAAATCCAAATAAAACTTAGTAAAATGTTTTATAAAACAAGTTTACCAAAACATCAAACATCTTTTATCAATTATCCCAAACCAAGCATCCTAAAATGATCCACTATACAATTTTTCCTATTCTTCTATCCATCAAAATCCCTAAAACACTTACTTACATCCCCACGGGTCAAAATGCGCACCAACTGCCCAGCACACTCCCACGGGCCATCTTTCTTCAACTGCTCATTCCTCGGGTGGAGGGATCTTGTCCTCACCTATCTCGAAATCACCTACACCATACAGATAACTATGAGCTAAAAGACTCAGTAAATCTAACTCAATGCAAATGCATGCTATGCGTGCGGTTTGTAAAACATGCGCCCTACCTTTTCGCTATTCATTTCATTTCATTTCAGATATGTCACCGAGGCTTCGCTCTTAGTAGATAAAAGCGGCACATCCGGCGATTGGATAGCCCCTTTTATCTACCCGGGGGGGAAACATGCTTCGCCTGACAGCCATGTATGAACCACCGCCACCGACGTGACCAGATTACATACATTTATACCTTTTCGTTAACCTTTTTCTTTTCATGAAAATATGCACAGAAATTTCATTTTTCGTGCTTTTTCAGAAACCATGATGCATGAACATGTATGATGTCATAATTAAATCAACGTAACAAACAATAAACCTAAACATTCCACAACATAAACTAAGTTAACTACCCAACCTCATTACCCAACACATTATACATCTCCAATTTCCTCAATCAACATATATCTTATAGTGTAGGCCAAATCGATCAAACGAGTCACGAAGACTTACCTGACGTCCTTAGCAAAATCGAGCGTCTCATTCTTGAGCTTCGTTTCCTAAGACATTTTACAATCCGATCAATAAAACTAATCCAATTAACTCATTTCAAAGACTAAACGAAACTCCTAAGGCAACTTTTCTAAAAACAATAGATTAACTCACTCGGGCATTTTATCGAGCATTTTGCGCTCACAATTTCTACAACCTAACATCACTGGAAATTATACTGTTGAACAGCCAAATTTTAACCTCTCTATCAATAATAATCATCAATACTTCATCATTTGACATAATTCCAATAACCTTATTGATTTCCAACCTAAACCGATAATTTTGCACGAAACCCTAAATGAAACCCTAACCATCTAACGACCCGAAAATTGGAAATAAACATTCCAAAACCGTAAAACCTTACCTAGGGTTGTGAAAGGAGAAGAAATCACGAAGAAAATCAAGTCGCCGGAGGAGGAATCGTCGTCGGAAGAGTTCGTGCGTGAGGGGTGAGAAATCGCTAGGGCTCTGGCGTTCGTGGGGGAGGAGAAGAAATGAGGGAGAAAGAGAGAGCTTTTGCTCTTTTAATATAATTGATTTGGTAAATGACCATTTTGCCCTTCCTTTGATTTTTCTCATTTGTTTCGTCATTTAGCCAACGATTCAGTTTCTCCAAATTTCATTATTTTACCATTAATTCCAACTTATTATAAGGGTTCCATTAAAACTGTCCGTTAGCAAAACGAACCTCGTTTACTATTTTCACTAAATGTCCTTTATATTACGAGAAACACAAAATCCTCGTAATTTGCGTTATAACTCCAAAAATTTCCGTATTTCTCCTAAAATCCAAATTAATCATTAGGATTCTAATGATGCTTTTTGTTCGCGAAACGGGCTTAATCTGACATATTTACAAAAATGTCATTAAATATATTGAAATATTAATCCCGTTAAAACCGGGTGTTACAGGAGGAGTCGCAGATGTCTCAGGGATCAAGTTGTGAGATTCAGTGGAGCTGGTATGAGTAGAAATAGCGGTGGGAGAGGCTTCGTCATTGTCGGTACTGAAGGGATCAATGCATATAAGATCTGCATTAGTGATATTATGCTGGGCAGATGGTATGGAGAAGAAAGGAATATGCTCAAGAAACACAACATGACAAGTGACATATAACTTTTGGCTGGCTGGATCAAAACAACGATATTCCTTTTGACTGACACCATAACCAAGAAAGACATAGAAAGCATATCGAGATGACAATTTATCACGTTTACTGTGTTGTCGGAGAACAAAACAAGTACAACCAAAAACACGTAAGGAGGAATAGTCAGGAGCACGACCATATAATTTTTGAAAGGGAGACAAACTTGAATTGTGAGAAGTTGGTATTCTATTGATCACGTAAGTGGCAGTAAGGACTGCTTCTCCCCAAAAGTCACTAGGAACATCCGCAGAAAATAAAAAAGAGTGGGCTGTCTCAACAAGATGTCTATGTTTTCTCTCTGCAACCCCATTTTTGTTAAGGTGTTTCTTGACACAAGGTTTGATGAATAGTACCTTTAGATGCAAGTAAACGGGAAAAAACATAGGAAGTGTACTCACCCCTCAGATCACAACGAAAACATTTGATAACAGCCGAATGCTGAGTTTTGACAAGAGCTTTAAAGTCATTGAAAATAGTAAGATAATCCGACCTGCATTTCATAAGATAAATCCAAGTATAACGAGTGCAATCATCAATAAAAGATACATAATATCGTGAGCCTCCTTTTGTAGTAATAGGAGAAGGCCCCCACACATCAGAATGAACAAGATCAAAAGGATTACGAGAAAAAGATAGACTTTTATTGAAAGGTAATGTAGAGAATTTTGCCAGTTTGCAACCACTACAATCAGAAATATCATGACTTTTTAAAGTTCCAATTGCTCCAAATGAAGCTAAGAATTGTAATCAGGATGCTGAAATATGACCTAAACGAGTATGCCATAGGTAAAAATCAGGAGAAAAACGACTCAAACGAAATGATGAAAAATCAACACTAGAATAAGCAACATCAGGTAGTTGGAGTTGATCCAAGACATAAAGACCCCCTTTCCTACGGCCTGTCTGAATCACCTTATGAGATCGTGGGTCCTGCACACAACAATTGTATAAAGAAAAAGAGATTAAATAGCAAGATTTACACAATTGACTAACAGAAACGAGATTGATGGTAATATTAGAAATATAATAGACATCAGGAAGTGACAAACAAGATGTATTAATAGAACCTACACCTACTAATGGCATTAGTGCACTGATAACTCTAAATTTAGAGTTATTTTATACTATTTTTAGATAATTTAACTTGAATGATTTAAGTGAATTCAAGAAGAAATTGGTGGAATTTATTACAATTGTTACATAATGCTTCAAAATCAATGCCTTGATTTAATTTAATATATTTTATGCATATTATCTATTAAAAGTAGATTTTTCTCATTAATTCAAAGTTTATATTTTCTAATTTGAATGCAAAATTAATAGTGGGAAGATCAATTCAAATGCTGAAGAATTATGAAGAAGAGAAAGCAAATCACAGAGATGATAGTTTCCAAAAATAAAGGAATCTAATCAAGGAACCGTGGTTGTAATATTTTGAGAAGAGAATGGAGAGAAAGGAGGTCAATCGGATGACAAAAACGGTAGACAGAATCAGATGACAGAAAACAAAAAGTGGATGACAAATGAAAATGGATGACAAATGAAAACGGTCGACAAATGAAAACGGATGACAAATAACAATCGGATGACAGAGTAGCAATCGGATGGCAGTCGACAAATAGAAGAAGGGATGATAGAAAATGGATGACAGAACAGCAATCGAATGACAGAGCAGTATAAAATACAATCGGATGACAGAGCAACATAGGCAAAGCAACCGACGACTTAGAAGAGTGGACGACAAAAGAGAGCAAATCAAGAAGATTTTATCATAATTATAAGCTGTTGATTAAGGGAATCAGCGGATTAAAAGGAGAAACTAAAGGAACAGACTGGAGAGAGAAAAAGAATGACACGCAGAATGAGGAGAAGAAGCAATTATAAAAGAGAGGGTTTTTATTATTTTGTGGAGCATTGGTCTGCGGCTGGTGACAGAGACTTCAATTCTTCATCTTCTTCTCTTCTACTTTTTATTTTATTTTTTTTTAAGTTTTATTATGTTTCTAGGCTAAACTTTTTATCTTAGTTAGGAGAGAGAGTACTATTTACATGTTTTTACTTTGATCTATGAATGCTTAGTATTTTTCACTGAACAATAACTCATGATTTTTCACATGTTCCTATTGTATCCATAGGTAAATATGAATTTAAGATTCATGAGTAATTAAATAAATTAAAATTGTTGCAAAGTAGCTAACATTAATCTATTTGGCGTTAAGAATAGGTTTATAAGAAAATTTGGATTAATTTTCTATCTTTTCAACGTCGAAAAGAAAATTCTGAAACGAATTTATCTAGGCAATTCGACGGAATCCTAGAAAAATTATGAATTTTGTTGTGCTGTGACTGATGTTGTAGCATTGCTGTAGTATCGGTAATAATTCCATGTAAAGAGGAAATCAACCGTAACCAAGATTTTTCCCATAATTTCCTTTTTAAATCATTTTTATTTTTAGTCTTATTTAATTTCGAGTAATTTTAGTTCATCATTCTTGACAATTTATTTAATTTCAATACTTTCATCTATTTTCAATATTCTTACTTTTATTTTTATAGAATTTTATAGCAAATTAATTTGATTAAACATATCATCATGGGATTGACTTTTACTTACTTTATTACTTCGTTAGCGACACGTGCACTTGTGTTAGGGTGTAGAAAATCACTAACAAGTTTTTGGAGCCGTTGCCGGGGATATTTATTAATTATTTTATTTTGCTATAATTTTTTATATTTGCTTTTGTTTATTTTTTTAAGGTACGTTTTATGCTTGACAATTAACGAAGCTAATATAGATAACCAGGAAGGAAGAAGAATAATTATGAATCGAATAATTAATGACCGAGATCGACCTATACAAGACTTCGCTATTCCCACACTCGATGATCTGAATTCTGGTATTGTGAGACCAAAATTAAATGCTACCTTATTCGGCTTAAACCAGTCATGTTTCAAATGCTTCAAACCATTAGACAATTTAGTGGAATGGTCACAGACAATCTTCATTGTCATCTTAAAGCATTTGGAGAAGTGAGCGACTCGTTTTATTTTCCTGGAGTTTCTACTGAAGCATTAAGGTTCAAACTATTCCAGTATTCTTTAACAGACCAAGCACGAGATTGGTTACACAGCATCCCGTCAAATACTATCACTACATGGGGAGATTTAGCCAAGAAGTTTATCATAAAATACCATCCGCCAGTGAGGAACACAAAAATGAGGAACGAAATCACCAGCTTTCTACAGAGGGATGGTGAATTGCTTGACGAAGCTTGGGACAGATTCAAGGAACTACTCAGACAATGCCCCAACCATGGAATACCACACTAGATTCAGCTGGAAACATTTTACAATGAATTAAATGGGCAGATAAGATCTATCGTTGATGCTGCAGCAAATGGAACCCTCTTATAAAAATCTTTCAATGAAGCGTATGATTTATATGAAAGGATGACAGTGAACAGCTACCAATGGCTTTCAGAAAGATTTAACCCTACGAGGCGGGCACCTGGAGTTTACGATCTGGATGAGGTGTCGGCCTTGAATGCAAAGATTTCTACGCTGGAAAATGCTATCAAGGAGATGAACAGACCACCTAAGCCGTCAGCAAGAGAGGTTTCATGCATGTTTTGTGGAGAGAACCACGATGAAAATTCATGTCCCACTAATTTGGAATCTGCAGATTATGTTGGATACAATAGGAATGACAATCCCTACTCTCAATCGTATAATCCTAACTGAAAACAACATCCAAATTTTCAGTGGAATTCCCAGCAACACCAGAATGCTCCAGCATCAAACAGACCTATAGAACATTACAAGCAAAGTTTTTCACAGCCAATGCATAATTCAATGCATCAAGAACAATTGGATAGCTTCGCCAGAGAATGTGCTGCTAAGACACACGTGATCTTGCAGAACTTGGCTGCGTCAATGAAAAACATGGAAAATCAAATGGGACAGCTGGCTCAATCTTTAAGCACAAGAAATATAGGGCAACTACCGAGTGATAAGAAAAGTTCCACAGAGAACAGGTAAAGAACATTGCAAGGCCATAGTTTTGAGAAATGGAAGGGAACTAGAGATTCCATAAAAGCAACAGAAAACAGAAAATTCGAGAAATCAAAACAAGGTGGGTGAACAAGAAGAATCAGAAGAAACTAAAAAAGGAAATCCATCGACTGACGTTACAGCATCACCACAATGATTACAGAAGCACAACTAGGAAAAACAATTTAAAAGGTTCCTTGATGTTCTTAAGCAACTGCATATCAATGGACCCTTGGTGGAAGCACTTGAACAAATACCAAACTATACAAAATTCATGAAAGATGTTCTGTCAAAAAAGAGAAAGCTGAGAGAACATGAACTGGTGGCCATGACAGAAGAGACGAGCTACATCCTGCAGAATAAGATTCTGCCAAAACTGAAGGACCCAGGTAGCTTCACCATTCCATGCACGACCGGCAACAACTATTTTGGAAAAGCTCTGTGCGACCTAGGAGCAAGTATTAACCTAATGTCCTCAAGGAAAGATAGAAGACATGCTCGTGAAGGTAGACAAGTTCATTTTCCCAGTCGACTTTATTATACTGGACTATGAAGCAGACCATGAAGTTCCCATAATTTTGGGAAGACCTTTCTTAGCCACTAGGAGGACACTTATTGATGTCCAGAAATGTGAACTTACCATGAGGGTGAATGACCAACAGGTCACCTTCAATGTTTTGAAAGCTATGAAGTGCCCGTACGATGAAGAAGATTGCTTCAACATATCTGAAAAGATGAAAATGGAAGACATGAAGCAATTTTCTAGGAGCCACAGGAAAAAGTGTGAGGCATTGGTTCGAACGAAATATAACCTAGAAATTTTCAAGCTATCTGTTTAAGACACGCCAACACTGGAGTGTAAGCACCTGCCCTCTCACCTCAAACATAAAGTGACCATAGCATATCAACCACAAAGCATAGAAACGTGAAGCATGGGAAAGTCAGGCTGAAGACTTAAAAATCAAGCGCTTATTGGGAGGCAACCCAATTTTTGATATCCTTTTGTGTTGATTTTTGTTTATTTTTGTTAGTTTTTGCTAAAAATAATGTTGATGCTACAATGTTTGCTGTAGCAATAAAAAAAATCTCTCAGATCTGGACAAATCACGGAAGGCTTGCTGCTTCTGTAAAACTAAAATGGCACAGCAACGTGAAACTCTGCATCTAATGGAACGACAAATTAAATTATAGGGAAGTACTTACCCCCTAGTTTTGCTTTATTTTGTTTAAATTTTGAGTTCTATTTTGTTCGACAGCGGGGACACTGTCATCTTTAAGTTTGGGGGTAGAAGAAGGTAAATGGGATAGGCGTGTTTTGATGCTTGTTATGTTCTGATGCTAGTTTTCATTGTTGATTGGATAAAATCATTTTCTCCTGTTGATTTCTATGCTTTATTTAAAGTTTCTATGTCTTTTTTCTGTTGTTTATATTCGGTTGAAGGTATTAGTGTGTAGTTCGGTCAAAGACATCGACCGATTAGTGAATCATTTGGTAGATGGTATTAGTGAGAAATTCGGTCGAAGACACTGACCGATTAGTGAATCACTTCGGTCAAAGGTATCGTCAAAAGGGGTTGAGGAATCAACCTTATGTTTTGTTTCTGTTGTTTATCTTGGTTGCTTATTAAATATATATATATATAAAAAAGTTAAGTAATGAAATTTCTAAGTGTTCCCCAATTTGAGCAAGTTTAATGAAAAATGTCTCTATTGCACAGTTTAAAAAAAGTTAAGTAAGAATTATTCCCATGAGCTAAATTTTTCCTAGAATACAAACTCTTTTTAGTTGCTTAGGAATATTATCCCTTCTAGACATTACAATTATATCTAGGTGTCAATAATTTAGTGTTTGATGAAAGAAATTAGCAATGAAAGACTTCTTCTAAAAAATTATATAATAAATAATAAGTTTAGGGGTTATATAAAAAAAAGGAATAAATGCAATTTCCTAATCTACTTTCAATAACAAGTGAGGCTTTTGGATACTCGATTGATAGAAATAAATTAGAGGAACTTTGGGAGGAACTCCGTTGCATATTTATTGGCTATACTCCTCTATTTGATATGAGTATATATCTTGAGGTGACACTACTAAGTAATCGGAGGACTTCATCACCAATGTTGTCAATCGCGTAAAAAGGTAGTGTGACTTATAGATAAAGTCAATATTAAAATAAAATGAAATAAAAATAAATAAAAATTATTATTATATATCCCCCTCACTTATTTAAAAAAAAAATAAAAGAAAGAAGAAGAACCTTTGAAAGCTAATGGATTTAGGAAGGACATTAAAGAGTTGACATCCTATGATATGTATTGTGATGCTTAGTGTTCATGATTGAACTTAGCAATTTAAGAGGAGTTTGAGCACACACACACTTAAACAATTTAGTTCGTGGGAAATAATTTTTTGTTGATGGATCTTAATTGTGATAGTGGAATTTTTCAAGAATTTACAAGTTGGAACACTTTGATAATTGCATGGAATCTATAAATGGTGGCTTGGAATTTATTTTTGTAACGCCCGCGAATCCACCCCGGCTCGGTATGATACTTTGCTCACTAATCCCACGTTTAAAACGACGTTTAAAATAATTTTTGATAAAATTTTGACTCGATTTTTGGGTTTTTTGAACCCTCGAAAATGGTTGGAAAATGTGCTTAAAATACGTACAAAATGTGTCAAAAAATATCGGGTTAAAACATTTTGGAAGTAGGGAAAATTTAAAAAAAAAATCAAATTGGCTCGGTTGGGCGCCGTGTGCGCCTGCTGCGCGCACCGCCCGCGCATCAGCGCACCGCGCGTGCCCGAGTGCACGCACTAGTGCCGATCGATCGGCACCCTCTCGAGTGCGTGATTGAGGAGAAGTAGCTCCTGCTGATCGATCGGCGCTGCACGCCTGCCGCACGTGCCCAGCTGCGCCCTGCGCACCTCCTTCGACCTCCTACTCATTTCTTCCACTTTTCCACAAGCCAAACACCTCCAAATCACCCAAAACTTTTACCAAACATTCCCTACACTCCCGGCTCCATGACCGTAAAAATATCGGAAAACTGATTCCAAAATATTAACGAAACGTTGAAACAAATGAACCCTAAGTTGTTTGAAATACAAAATAAAACGAGCAGCATAACGACTAAAATTATCAAAACCTGAAATCCAACGTATCAAAACACTATCCTTTACATGCCCATTATCCAATAAAACATCCACTCCTCACAACAATCTAAAATAGTTAAAAGAAAACTATCAACAAGGCAAAATACAAAATCCCGACCAAACTACCCAAGGAACGTGGCCGAGACACCCCGACAAGTGCCTGCACCGGCATACTCCATGCACCACCGACTGCTGCCTAGTCCTAGGCTCCCTCATCTAGCTCACCTAAATAAAGATCGTCACCTACACCATAGAACACGAAAAGTAAGCCTAATGCTTAGTAAGTAGGGAATAACGAATGCACATAACACACAATGCAATCCAATCCTATCACATGCAGTTTCTAACTCTCAGTTGTGCTCGTTACATGTTCGTTGCATTATTCTTTTAATAAGCTGTGTGGATCAAGTAGGCACACATCTCATAACTGTCTAAGACGGCCACGCCTTGATCCAACCAAGCAAAACCGATTAGCGCACATCCCATAACTGTCTAGGATGGCCAAGCACGATTTTCGTCCCCCACACCGATCGTAGAACCCTATGACTGTCTAGGAGTTCATACTCACGATGTCTTAAATCTTTTAACCAAACCACTCTCTCGTAAAAATCCCTTCGGGGTGTTACACTCCAACACTTATTCTCGACAAGACCAATTTACTCGAGACCAGTTCTTGCAATTTAGCCAAACCTGTAACACCCGGGAAATTTTTGATAACGTGCGTTGTAGCACCTGGTTCTATCGAACCAGCCTTTTATTATTAAAGTAATACACTTGACTAGGTAATGAATTAAATAAGGTTATTGAACAACTTGTTAAGGGTATTAGAGTAATTTACAATGTTCAAAAGTTGGGTAACGTATTTAAGGATAAGGGTTGGGTTTATTGCACTGTAGCCGCCACCCCCCTCTCATACTCTTCTCTTCGGAAACTTTCAGCTCAAGCAGCCGAGCTCTCTAGGCGATTCTCCTCGCTCGGTTCTCCTTCGATTTAGGTAAGTTTCTTTTCCTTATTTCTCTTGTGGTATAGTGGTGAAATGCCTGGAGGATTGCAATGTGAGGATTTTGAGGATGCTGAGATTGAGTGTAGATTCGGGTTTTAGCGATAAGTAGGAATGCTCGGGTAGTAGAGTTTCTAACTAGATTTCTCGAACCGCTGTTTGATATTTTGAAAGGTTTAGTGAAGCCTTGATTTATATTCTGTATGAACTTAGGTGAACAGACCTCCGAAGTAGCTAGCAACCAGACAGATTTCCAGGAGCCAGGTAAGTAAAGTATTGCTTGTGCCTTCGGGCCTACATCACAAAACAGTAGGTTTATGTATGCTTGAATGTTTCTATTGTCCATGCATCATGTTTTGTTAAAAGTTACGAAAATGAATTTCATGTAAGGAATGGTAAGGTATGAACTGTATGCGACAGACAAGCTATTAAGGGAACTAATCCACCCCTTAACTTATGAAGGGATTTAGACATTGGGAGAATTGATCCCACTCCCAAGGGAACCATGGGATCAGATCAAGTGTTAAGGGAATTCATCTGCCCCTTAATTAAGTAGGAGGATGTAGACATTGGGAGAATTGATCCCACTCCCAAGGGAACCATGGGATCAGATCATGTTATGAACGAATGCGTATGCCACTGAGATGAGAAAAATAGAAACTGCATATTTAGGAGTTTAAGTTCAGCATTTTACTTCATTCATATACTGCTTTACTTACTTAGCATTAGGCTAATAGATGAGTTTTGTGATGTAGGTGAAGAAGTGTTAGCAGGTGTGTCTCCTGATCGTGTTGAGGAATAGTGGACGTTGGAGGAGTGCATTCAGGCTTCGGCATGGTAACTGATGGGGCGGTTTAGCATGTTGTCTACAGATGTGGAGGTTTAGTGGATAATGATTTAATCGAGTATATGAAGTTTTTAGTAAATGAGATTACAGCTATTTGACTTTGTTTTCGAGAATTTCTGATTTTCATGTTTTTACTGATTTTGATCAATACAATGACTTGGAGTGTTATGAATGGATTTTTGGTAAAATGTTTTAAGTCTGTTAGATAGTCGAAGCTTTCTCGGGTTATAGACAGGTTGTTTAGCCCATTGGTAGGAATTGAATAATTTTTGTATCAGTGGATATGTGTAGAGGTTTATTGCGTTCTGTGGAAGGAAATCGTGTTGATGTCTATCGGAAGAAGGAAGTCTATCGGTAGATGTGGTGTGTCAGTCTGTCGGAAGATGAAAGTCTATCGGCAGATGCCTTAAGGAGTCACGTGAGAAGCACGTGTCGGCAAATGTAGTCTATTCGATCGGAAGGTGTAGAGTATTAAGTCGTCGAGTAGTGATCGGCAGGTGTAGTCTGAGAGAGTTAAGGGGTTTTGTCGTTTAGCGAATCGGAAGATGTAGAGTAATCTGTTTGTCGTAGTGAATCGGAAGATGTAGTGTATGTTTTAATTCTATCGGAAGGAGTCATATTGTTGTTATCGGAAGATGTCGTGTGTTTATCTATTGAGAGATGAAATTGCGCTGACTTCATCGGCAGATGAACTTATGTTGACTTCATCGGCAGATGAAGTGGTGTATGAAGTTCTCACGACTTCATCGGCAGATGAAGTTGTGGGTGAAGTCGTGTAGACGTCATCGGCAGAAGCCTTTGGTTTTCTACTTCTGCTTCTTCTGTTGACTTTGTCGTCGGCAGATGAATTCGACTTTTGTAATTCCTTGAGTAGTCCATCACTTAAAACCTTAATTCTTTTGACCGGACACTTGAAATATTTCCATTAATCTTTCCAACAATATTTTCACCGCTAGTTTAACCCCATTGTAGTTTTAAATAATTTTTCCGCTGCAAAGTTTTCAAATGTTTTGAACGTTTAGTAAACGTCAAATTTTGTATGTCGAATGAAGTTTTAAATTTATTTGAAATTTCTTAGTCATGGTCAAGTAATGAGTAGCGAACCGGGTTCAGATAACTCGGGGCGTTACAGTATGGTATCAGAGACATTCAGTTAAACCGTTCAAAAGATTACTCATCAGTGCCAACCGTCGCATGAAAGTACTCCAACAACTGTAAGTGTTTATGTTAGCTTTAGTTATAAGATGTTTATGAGTATAGATAACTTTGTGCAGAGCCTTAGACAAATGGCTAGACGACCAGGGAGACCAAGAGTACCTAGGGAGATGCCAAACTTGAGGAATGAAGAAGATTCAAGTGTAATTAGACAGCTGACGGAGTTGATGCGTCAGCAGACAGATATTGTGCGACAGCAATCTGACCAGTTAGGTGTGTTATTGAGTCGGGAAACACAAGGAAGTGCCAATTCAGGTCACGTCAATGAGCATTCAGGGGATAGATTTCGTAGGCTGCAACCGCCCACATTTGATGGAAAGTCATCTAACCCGATTGTTGCTGAGGAATGGCTTCGAAAGATAGAGAGCATGTTCAGGTGTGCCAATGTTGGAGAAGGGGAGAAAGTCATTTTGGCAACGTTTCATCTAGCCGGTGATGCGCAGCTTTGGTGGGAATCGCTGGAGATCACCACCGATATTGCAACCATGTCTTGGTCACAATTCAAGGAAGTCTTTTACGAGAAATACTTTAGCACCACTGTCCAGAACGCTAAGAAGGCTGAGTTTTTGAGCTTGAAGCAGACTGGGTCTGTGGCAGAGTACAACAGACAATTTGAGTCTCTGTCAAGGTTTGCTGGATACCTCGTTCATAGGAATGAGGACAAAGTGTTTCAATACCTGCAAGGTCTAAAGCCAGAAATTTACAGAGGAGTAAAGTATTCAGGCATCAAAGGCTTGTCATTCAGTGAAGTAGTGTCTACTGCATTGGAGGCAGAAGAAGCTGAAATGAAGTGTGCTGGACCAAAGGAAGCCCCGCGAAAGTTCTTTCAGCCCCACCAACAGAGGGGAATAAAGAGACCCGCTGAAGGTCAGAGTGATCAAGGTTCTGGAAAGAAGGTACCGGACACCAAGAAGTTTCCTCAGTGCATGAAATGTATGAAGAGCCACCCGGGCGAGTGTAAGTTTGGGACTGGTAAGTGTTATAACTGTGAGGGGTTTGGGCATTCGTTTAAGGATTGCCCGAAGCCCAGGGTCCTTCGATGTTTCAACTGTAATAAGACTGGCCACGTCATCAGAGACTGCCCAACGTTGAAGAGTGGCCCTGCTAAGATAAAACCGAGAATATTTTCCATGATGGAGTCGGGCGAAGAGGACCAGCCCGCTGTTGTGTCAGGTACTATATTGGTTAATTCTATGCCTGCTTTTACCTTGCTAGATTCAGGAGCAACCCATTCTTTTGTTGCGTCTACTTTTGCTGATAAGTTAAAAGTACAATCCACACCTTCTAGGCATGTATTCAATGTTGCTTTACCCTCTGGTGAACATTTACATTCCAACCAAGTGTTGCATGATTGCATGGTATTAGTAGGGGACAAAAATCTATCTGCTGATTTAATTGTTATGGATATAGTGGGATTTGATGTAATCTTAGGAATGGATTGGTTGTTTAAACACCACGCCATAATTGATTGTAGGACTGGGATAGTTAGTTTCCAACCCCCTGGTAGTTTGAAGCATACCTTTCAAGCTCTGAAGAAGAACAAGGAAATGACCGTGATGTCTTCTATAAATTGTAGACCCTCCCCATGCAGTGGGTATTTGTGCTTTTTGGCCAGTGTTTTAGACACACAACATTTAGAATGTAACGACCCCTCATCCCAGCAAGATATTGTCCGCTCCGAGGATTGGGCCGCAGCCCAATATCCTCCCCTCACGGCTTTGTTTGGCGAGAGCACTTCCCGGAAGGTCACCCAACCTGGAATTACTCTCGCCGGAGTACGCTTAACTTCGAAGTTCTTATGGGATCCGTTGTCAATTATGCTCCAAAACGCGTCTTGCTATTTAGGCCAGGTGATTTTCTGACCATTTTATTTATCACCCTTTTATTTAACCTTTATGATTTAAATTTGATGTTAAGACAAATTTATTACAAGTTGAGTAAAACTAGGTTGGGTGGCAGAATTGTAATTAAGATTGATGGATTAAGTATAAATAGAAAAAGGAAACCTTAAATCTCATTTAAACCTCACTGTAGCCGACACCCCTTCTCTCGGCGATTTCTTCTCTCCCGAGCTCCTGCTCTCTGTTACCGGCGTTCTCCCTCACTGACGACTATTTTCAGCCTGCATTTTCTCTGCAAGTTTGTACCCGAGGTATGCAATAGACAATGTAGCTATCTGTTAGTTTATCAGCTCTGTTTTCAGCTCAGCATCTGAACTTGGAGTTTATCAATGGCCATGCCGTTTTAGAACATTTTAGAATCCGAGAGTAGTAATGTCAACCCGAATAGATTCTGGTCATTTTAAGTAACCTAACTCAGATTTAATCAATAGTAGAACCTCTTTGTTCTATTTTGGATTTCAGATTCTGCACAGAGCTTTAGACTAAGGATTCGAAGATGACTCTAGCTATTAGATTCTAGGATGACCTATGATTAGAACTTTTAGGATTTTATTTAACTACTGTAATGTGAAATGTGTTAGGTGAAGAAGTTGAAGAGAAAGTGATCCAAGTTGCTAAGGAATCCAGGTAAGTGAATGTATTAAGTTTCCGGTCAATAGGGCCCTACATCAAAGGATTAAGTTAGATTTAGTGAACATTGTCTGCTATATGTTTGATGAAATGTCGATGGATATGGTTCTGTTATTCTCATGTACTCCCCTGTCTTAGTTCGATGATTAAGTGCATTTATGTTATGCATCATGTTTTACTTCCCAAGCATATGAAAATGTTTTGAAATATGTTTTCTCATGAATAAGGTAAGAAGATAAAACTTATGCAACGTGGTTAAGTGAGGGTTGGGGGTGGTTCGGCGTATGTCACAGTCCGCAGTAGGACATATGAATACGACCCGCAGTAGGGACCATGATCAAACTCACTGTCGAACCCCCTTTACCGGCACAAATCCTCCCTTAAACCACATAATGTAATGAAGAATATGAATGATGAAAGGAATGATGAATATGAGCATGTCTACGAATGATGATTATGAACAATGAATACGAGATACGATTATGAATGATGATTAAGATAAGTACATGAAAAGAAAAGACTTATGAGCATGTTTTTCTCCAAGTTATGCATTCATGAACTCATAATAGTTTGCATTCCTTACTAAGCCTTAGGCTTACAGTTACACCTTATGATGTAGGTGAAGAAATATCAGGTGAGGAATTCAAAGTTGATGAAAATGTCTGAGCTAGGTTGCTGGAGGTGATCAGTGTGAAATCTGTGGCTGGATGGCAAATGAGTAACCCTGGTTAACGTTATATGATTTAAGGATGTTTATAAGTTCTGAAGTTTAAGTAGTAATGTTTATGATTATGGAAGTCTAAGTATGATGACTTTACTTTCGAATTATTGAGTTCTGAGTTTGTCTGGTATGAGTACTGAATCTGAGGATATTTATGAGGATATGAAATGAATTATTAAGTCTTTCGCTGTATGAGTTCTAGTAAGTTTATGGTTCATTCCGCTTGAGTCCTGGTTATTAAGATTGAGGCTATGAAGTTTATGTTATCTAAAATCTAAGTCTGAGAAAAGCCAGGATGTCTTCTGCCGAGGGACGCTGGAGGAAAAATTGTTGTCTTCCGGCTGACGTCATCGGCAGGAGAAGTGTGATGGAAGTTGTATGAGTTTGCCTTCCGGCTGATGTCATCGGAAGGGGAAAGATGGTTGTCTTCCGGCTGACGTCATCGGAAGAGGAGAATTGTTGTCTTCCGGCTGACGTCATCGGCAGGAGAAGTGTGATAGAAGTTGTATGAGTTTGCCTTCCGACTGACGTCATCGGAAGGGAAAAATGGTTGTCTTCCGGCTGACGTCATCGGAAGAGGAGAATTGTTGTCTTCCGGCTGACGTCATCGGCAGGAGAAATGTGATGGAAGTTGTATGGGTTTGCCTTCCGGCTGACGTCATCGGAAGAAGAAAACGCTATTTTGTCGTCTAGTGACCGGTAGAGGTAGTGTAATTCTCTACCGGAAGACAAAGATGTTATTTTGTCGCCTAGTGACCGGTATAGGTAGTGTAATTCTCTACCGGAAGAAGTATATCACACGAGTAAATTTAATGAAGCACGAGAGAGTCACGTGTCCACCAGTAGATGTCCCCTACCGGATGAGGTTTTAATGAACACGAGAGCTGCACGTGTTCATCGGTAGATGTCCACCACCGAGCGAGTTTTAATGGGTCACGTGTTAAGCTCATGCTCACCGGAAGATGTGAACTCTAAGCTTGTCGTTTAGCGATTGGCTGAAGTGCTTGCATGGCTCGCCGGCAGATGCTATGCACTTCATTAAAGTTACGTTTTCAAAAAAAAAAAGAGTACAAAAATGAATTTAAGTTTAAGTAAGGTCAAGAATTTCGTGACGGTCCTCCTCGGGTCGTTACAATTATGGTATCAAAGCTAAACCAGGTTCTAAAATCGGTTCTGTAGACTGCCTTCCAGCACAGATTGCCACCTGAGTACTCTCCAACAACTGTAAGTGTTTACGATTCTAGTGATGTCATTATGTTAAGATGTGTTTCTATTATTGCTTAGGAATCTCAAGATGGTAAGAGGTCAACAGAGGGAAGACAACGTGGATAGTACCACCGTTGCTCAGCTAATAGAATTAGTTAATCGCCAATCACGACAAATAGAGCAACTAGTGATTACTAGAGAAGAGCTTGGGAACTCCAGCTCTAATGTAACTCATGATCATGGGGGTGAGCGCTTCCACAGGCTCAGACCCCCGACATTCAATGGCCAAGTTTCTGACCCCATTTATGCTGAGGAATGGATCCGAAAAGTAGAGGACATGTTTAAGTATGCGAAAGTTGATGAAGGAGATAGAGTCACCTATGCTGTCTATCATTTGGAGCTGAATGCAAGGCATTGGTGGGATTCTCTTCAGAGCACTGTTAATGCAGAGACTATGACTTGGGATATGTTTAAGACTGCCTTCTTTGACAAGTACTTCAATAGGACCGTTCAGGCCGGCAAGAAGAAAGAATTCATGAACCTGCGGCAAACTGGCTCCGTGACGGATTATATATGCAAATTCGATGCTTTGTCACGGTTTGCTTCCCGACTGGTTGAGAATGATGAAGACAAGATTTACCAATTTGTTCAAGGACTGAAGCCGAGTTTGTATGTGAAGGTAAAGACTTCTGGGATACACAATATACCTTATGGCGAAGTGACGGCTAAGGCCCTGGAATTGGAGGAGGCTGAGATGACAGCTTATGCACAGCGTGAACAGCCAAGGAAGTTCACTAAGGAGACTCAACCACCACCACGGCAGAACAAGGGATGGCAACCCCAGCAGAACAGAAACCAGCAACAACAACAGCAAGGTGTTAAGAGATCCTTCAATCCAAGTGATGACCAAGGAAGAGGAAAGCGACCTTCGGCTCCCCTATGTTCCAACTGTCAGAAGAATCACCATGGGGAGTGCAAGCTGCACTCTGGCCGTTGCTATAGATGCGACAAGGTTGGACACATAGCCAGAGACTGCCCGATGCCATCAGACCCGAATCGAATTAGAGTTGCACCAAGAGTCTATGCTATGATGGACGATGAAGATGTTGAACCACACACGGTCATATCAGGTACCATTATGGTTTGTGGTTTTTCTGCTTATACACTTATTGATACGGGAGCCACACACTCATTCATAGCAACCCTGTTTGTGTGTAAACATAAGTTAGAACTTTCGCCAGTTGATAAACCGTATAGAGTTATGTTACCATCAGGGAAGTCTTTACATTCTGAGCAAATGTTGAAGGGTGATGTTTTGTCCTTAGGAGATAAGGAGCTATATGTAGAACTGATTATGATTGACATGAAAGGATATGAGATTATTTTAGGAATGGATTGGTTATTTAGGCATTATGCCACGATTAGTTGTAGGTCTGGCCTAGTTGATTTCCGACCCCCAAATGGAGATCGGTATACCTTCCAAGCTATTCCAAAGATGAGTAAGATACCAATCATATCCTCACTAGTGACTCAACGGTTACTGAAGAATGGTTGCTTGAGTTATCTAGCCAACATAATGGATGTCCGAGTGAAGAATAAGGCGGAACTACAAGATATTCCTACCGTACGAGAGTTTCCTGAAGCATTCTTGGACGACTAACCGGGACTACCACCCGATAGAGAGGTAGAATTTGTGATTGATACATACCCCGAGGCATTACCTGTGTCTAAGAACCCTTATCGAATGGCACCTGTTGAGTTGAAAGAATTAAAGGTCCAACTACAGGAATTAGTTGACAAGGGATTTATACGTTCTAGTAGTTCTCCCTGGGGTGCACCTGTCCTTTTCGTTAAAAAGAAAGATGGTTCTCTTAGAATGTGTATAGACTACAGAGAACTGAATAAGTTGACAGTCAAGAATAAATATCCTTTACCCCGGATAGATGACCTGTTTGACCAACTACAAGGAGCTAAGGTATTCTCAAAGATTGACTTACGTTCGGGTTATTACCAACTGAAGGTTAAGGAAGGAGATATACCAAAGACAGCCTTCAGAACCCGCTACGGACATTATGAATTTCTTGTGATGTCATTTGGACTGACTAATGCGCCTGCCGCTTTCATGGATTTGATGAACCGAGTATTTCGTGAGTACCTGGATAAGTTTGTAATTGTGTTTATAGATGACATTTTAATATACTCACAGACTGAAACCGACCATGCAGAACATTTGAGAATAGTATTATCAACCTTAAAACAGCAGCAGCTTTATGCCAAATTGTCCAAATGTGAATTTTGGCTGGATAAGGTCAACTTTTTAGGTCATGTCATTTCTGCTGAGGGCATATCAGTAGATCCAACTAAGGTTCAGGCCGTTAAGGATTGGCCACAGCCAAAGAATGTCAGTGAAGTTCGAAGTTTCCTTGGTCTGGCTGGCTACTATAGAAAGTTCATTAAAGGATTCTCTATGATAGCTAAACCTTTGACCAATTTAACCAAGAAGGACCTCAAGTACTTTTGGACCGAAGCTTGTGAAGATAGCTTCCAATCATTGAAACAGAAGTTAACGACAGCCCCGCTATTAACTCTCCCAACTGAAGAAGGAAAATTTAGTGTTTATTGTGACGCATCCAAGATTGGTTTGGGATGTGTTTTGATGCAAGAAGGTAAAGTTGTGGCGTATGCCTCTAGGCAGCTAAAAGGTTATGAACAGAATTACCCCACTCATGATTTAGAGCTAGCTGCAGTTGTTTTTGCTTTAAAAATTTGGAGGCACTATTTGTATGGACAGCAGTGCGATGTGTTTTCTTACCACAAGAGTTTAAAGTATCTTTTCACCCAAAAGGAATTAAACATGAGACAAAGACGTTGGTTAGAATTTGTTAAGGACTATGACTTTGAAATCAAGTACCACCCGGGTAAGGCTAATGCTGTAGCCGATGCTTTGAGCAGAATGTCAAAAACAATGCAACCCGCAGTGTCAGTTTTGTCTGCACCCTTGAGGACTGAAGTTCAGAAGTTTGAATTGGAACTAGTTCCAGGGTTGTCAGCCTTACTTACCGATTTGACCATTCAACCAACGGTTTTGGAAAAGATCAAAGAGTCACAACAGAAGGATTGAGGAGAATAACAGTATGATGAATAAGTTGAAGGACGCCACCTCCGAGTTTAGTCTTTCCAATGATGGAATCCTGAGATTTAGGAATCGATGGTATGTCCCTTGTGATGAAGAATTACGTAAGTTGATTTTGGCCGAGGCTCACTCGTCTTCCTTTTCTATACATCCCGGTAGCACCAAGATGTATCGAGACTTAAAGTTACTTTATTGGTGGCCTAATATGAAGAGGGATATCGCCAAGTACGTAGAATCATGCTTGGTATGCCAGCAAGTTAAAGCCGAGCACCAACGACCAGGAGGTACCCTTCAACCTCTACCTATTCCCGAATGGAAGTGGGAAAACATTGCCATGGATTTTGTTGTAGGATTACCTAAGACAACTAAAGGACATGACAGTATTTGGGTTGTGATTGATAGGATGACAAAGTCAGCTCATTTCTTACCTGTAAAGACAACCTACACGATGGACCAACTTGCTAATCTTTACGTTCAAGAAATTATCAGATTGCATGGGATTCCCGTATCCATAGTCTCTGATCGTGACCCTAGATTCACCTCCCGATTCTGGAAAAGTTTACAAGGTACCTTAGGCACAAAGTTATCCTTCAGCACCGCTTTTCACCCGCAGACAGATGGACAATCCGAGAGGACCATTCAGATACTCGAGGATATGTTGAGAGCATGTGTGCTTGACTTTCAGACTACATGGAGTAGACACCTACCTCTGATTGAGTTTTCTTACAACAATAGTTACCAGTCCACCATTGGTATGGCACCCTATGAAGCTTTGTATGGCAGGAAATGTAGGTCACCTTTGTACTGGGATGAGATTGGTGAAGCGAAGTTATTGGGCCCAGAGATTTTACAACAGATGTCAGACAAGATTACAGTCATTAGGAAAAGGATGTTAACTGCACAAAGCCGGCAGAAGAGTTATGCGGACCAAAGAAGAAGAGATCTTGAATTTTCTGTTGGCGATGAAGTTTTCCTGAAGATTTCACCATTTAGAGGAGTCTTAAGATTTGGCAAGAAAGGGAAGCTTAACCCACGGTTCATTGGACCATTCATTGTTCTAGCAAAGATTGGTAACACAGCTTACAGATTGCAATTGCCCCCGTCATTGGAGAAAGTTCATAATGTTTTTCATGTGTCTATGCTAAGGAAATGCATACGTGATCCAGCGCATGTTGTTGTGCCATCAGAAATCGAGATTGAGCCGACTTTAGAGTATGAAGAAAAACCAGTGCAAATTTTGGACTCTGCAGTGAAGACTCTAAGGAATAAGGAAATCTTGTTGGTTAAGGTCTTGTGGAAGAATCATGGTATTGAAGAAGCTACATGGGAACTACAGCAAGATATGTTGGACAAGTATCCAAAGCTTTTCGCTCGACCAATTTTCGAGGACGAAAATTTTGTTTAAGGAGGGGTGGATGTAACACCCGACATTTCGGCCAGGTGATTTTCTGACCATTTTATTTATCACCCTTTTATTTAACCTTTATGATTTAAATTTGATGTTAAGACAAATTTATTACAAGTTGAGTAAAACTAGGTTGGGTGGCAGAATTGTAATTAAGATTGATGGATTAAGTATAAATAGAAAAAGGAAACCTTAAATCTCATTTAAACCTCACTGTAGCCGACACCCCTTCTCTCGGCGATTTCTTCTCTCCCGAGCTCCTGCTCTCTGTTACCGGCGTTCTCCCTCACTGACGACTATTTTCAGCCTGCATTTTCTCTGCAAGTTTGTACCCGAGGTATGCAATAGACAATGTAGCTATCTGTTAGTTTATCAGCTCTGTTTTCAGCTCAGCATCTGAACTTGGAGTTTATCAATGGCCATGCCGTTTTAGAACATTTTAGAATCCGAGAGTAGTAATGTCAACCCGAATAGATTCTGGTCATTTTAAGTAACCTAACTGAGATTTAATCAATAGTAGAACCTCTTTTTTCTATTTTGGATTTCAGATTCTGCACAGAGCTTTAGACTAAGGATTCGGAGATGACTCTAGCTATTAGATTCTAGGATGACCTATGATTAGAACTTTTAGGATTTTATTTAACTACTGTAATGTGAAATGTGTTAGGTGAAGAAGTTGAAGAGAAAGTGATCCAAGTTGCTAAGGAATCCAGGTAAGTGAATGTATTAAGTTTCCGGTCAATAGGGCCCTACATCAAAGGATTAAGTTAGATTTAGTGAACATTGTCTGCTATATGTTTGATGAAATGTCGATGGATATGGTTCTGTTATTCTCATGTACTCCCCTGTCTTAGTTCGATGATTAAGTGCATTTATGTTATGCATCATGTTTTACTTCCCAAGCATATGAAAATGTTTTGAAATATGTTTTCTCATGAATAAGGTAAGAAGATAAAACTTATGCAACGTGGTTAAGTGAGGGTTGGGGGTGGTTCGGCGTATGTCACAGTCCGCAGTAGGACATATGAATACGACCCGCAGTAGGGACCATGATCAAACTCACTGTCGAACCCCCTTTACCGGCACAAATCCTCCCTTAAACCACATAATGTAATGAAGAATATGAATGATGAAAGGAATGATGAATATGAGCATGTCTACGAATGATGATTATGAACAATGAATACGAGATACGATTATGAATGATGATTAAGATAAGTACATGAAAAGAAAAGACTTATGAGCATGTTTTTCTCCAAGTTATGCATTCATGAACTCATAATAGTTTGCATTCCTTACTAAGCCTTAGGCTTACAGTTACACCTTATGATGTAGGTGAAGAAATATCAGGTGAGGAATTCAAAGTTGATGAAAATGTCTGAGCTAGGTTGCTGGAGGTGATCAGTGTGAAATCTGTGGCTGGATGGCAAATGAGTAACCCTGGTTAACGTTTTATGATTTAAGGATGTTTATAAGTTCTGAAGTTTAAGTAGTAATGTTTATGATTATGGAAGTCTAAGTATGATGACTTTACTTTCGAATTATTGAGTTCTGAGTTTGTCTGGTATGAGTACTGAATCTGAGGATATTTATGAGGATATGAAATGAATTATTAAGTCTTTCGCTGTATGAGTTCTAGTAAGTTTATGGTTCATTCCGCTTGAGTCCTGGTTATTAAGATTGAGGCTATGAAGTTTATGTTATCTAAAATCTAAGTCTGAGAAAAGCCAGGATGTCTTCTGCCGAGGGACGCTGGAGGAAAAATTGTTGTCTTCCGGCTGACGTCATCGGCAGGAGAAGTGTGATGGAAGTTGTATGAGTTTTCCTTCCGGCTGACGTCATCGGAAGGGGAAAGATGGTTGTCTTCCGGCTGACGTCATCGGAAGAGGAGAATTGTTGTCTTCCGGCTGACGTCATCGGCAGGAGAAGTATGATAGAAGTTGTATGAGTTTGCCTTCCGGCTGACGTCATCGGAAGGGAAAAATGGTTGTCTTCCGGCTGACGTCATCGGAAGAGGAGAATTGTTGTCTTCCGGCTGACGTCATCGGCAGGAGAAATGTGATGGAAGTTGTATGGGTTTGCCTTCCGGCTGACGTCATCGGAAGAAGAAAACGCTATTTTGTCGTCTAGTGACCGGTAGAGGTAGTGTAATTCTCTACCGGAAGACAAAGATGTTATTTTGTCGCCTAGTGACCGGTATAGGTAGTGTAATTCTCTACCGGAAGAAGTATATCACACGAGTAAATTTAATGAAGCACGAGAGAGTCACGTGTCCACCAGTAGATGTCCCCTACCGGATGAGGTTTTAATGAACACGAGAGCTGCACGTGTTCATCGGTAGATGTCCACCACCGAGCGAGTTTTAATGGGTCACGTGTTAAGCTCATGCTCACCGGAAGATGTGAACTCTAAGCTTGTCGTTTAGCGATTGGCTGAAGTGCTTGCATGGCTCGCCGGCAGATGCTATGCACTTCATTAAAGTTATGTTTTCAAAAAAAAAAAAGAGTACAAAAATGAATTTAAGTTTAAGTAAGGTCAAGAATTTCGTGACGGTCCTCCTCGGGTCGTTACATCTCTTACATATGTTTCATTTCCGCATACTTCCCCAAGCGCTGTGGGATTGTGACGACCCCCTCTTTACGACCCGTCACCTTCCGGCTCGCCCGCGCGGACGTACCGCCATCCGGGTTCCGATTCGTGCAGCCATCATACCATACTTACAGATCCGGGTCATCACAATCACCCCCCCTCGGGGGCCCAACGTCCTCGTTGGCCACAATTCCGGTTGGGTACAGGCTCTGATACCATTTGTAACGACCCTTACTGTAACGACCCTAAAACCTACCCTTAATTTCCCGTAAAATTTTTTAGAAATTTGAGTTCGCATGCATTCCGACTACGGATAGAGCCGATGAAATTAAGCAGAAGTTTGGGTTATAACCCAGGAGTTGGTAGAAATCTTTAGACGATGTTGATCTAGCTGATGTTAGGGAGTTTAAGTATAGCTATGATTTAAGAAAATAGTTAAGGAAAAGCGTCAATTCAAGGCCTTGTGGTAAGTTTTGATTGAGGAAACCTAAAAATAGGACCAGACTAAATGAGTTAGAAGGTTTAACCTATGAGTGATTGAGTGAAGATCAACGCATGCATAAATTATTTAGGTGCATGGTTTTGCAATGTGGTTATTCGAATTGGAGACTTAAGGATCTGATAGCACGCGATGCTTAATTTGAGGCGTTAATGTCAAGAGTGATAAGCTAAATCAAATTTTGAGGACAAAATTTCAATTAAGGTGGATAGAATGTAACGCCCGGTTCTTTTTCGGGTTTTAGATTTTCCGCATATGAATGGCATTTTCGTAAATATACCAAATCAAGCCCGTTTTATAAACGGAAAGTTATAATGGAACCCTTATGGTTAATGTGAATTTTAGAAGAAATATGGGAATTTAAGAAATTCAAATCGAGGAGTAACGCTTAATTTCCCTTTTTAACCCTATAGCGGTTTAATTCGTAAAAATTAGTAAATTAAATCCGTTTGACGAACGGAAAGTTTTATTAGAGCCCTAGTAATTAATAAAGATTTTTAGAGAAATAAGAAATTTTAGAGAATCTTGATCGATAGAATAAATCATGAAATGGATAGAGTATTATGGTGAAGGGCAAACTTGTCTTTTTCTACAATTTAATTAATAAAATAGGGCAAAGCCCTTCTTCTCCCTCACGCCAATTCCAGAGAGGAATTTGTTTCCCCTCTCTTGGCGACTTCAAGCTTCTCCACGGCGACGAGCTTCAATCGGCCGGTTCCTCCACTCCGATCACCAAACGTTCTTCACGTTTTCTCTTCCCCTCGCGATTCTAGGTAAGTCTCTAGCGTTTTCCGGCTTTAGTTCTCGATTTTTAGAGATTTAAACATTTAGGGTTTCGTATGGATTTCGTAAAAATAGCCGGGTTTTATTAGAATAGGTTATTTATCGCTTTATTGATGATTATTGAGCATTATTGGATGGATTGGGTTGATGATTTAAATGTGCAAACTGGAAAATGCAGGGCAGCTTCGGTTTTTGATTTTCTGCCGTTTATTGGGTTTAGTTTTTGATAAATGAGTTTCACCATTAGAAAGTAGACATTCTAAGGAGTCTATAGCAACTTGAATCACTCGATTTCGTTAAGAATTGATTTAGTTATGAATTTTTGAAGTTGTTGTGTAAAAACTGGAGAATTTCCGCAACCAGTTCGGTTTTCGTTTTTATGGCACTAAATGAGTTAGTTTTTTAGCAAATAGACTCCACCATGTTAAACTAGACGTTTTAAGGATTCTATAGCATGTTGAATCATTGAAATCGGATAAGAATTGGAGAAGTTATGAATTTTCAAAGTTTAAGTGAAATGGTAAAACGAAAATCCGGGCAGGTCACTGTTCCGATGCATTTTGACCCTCTTCCCGATTTTATCTCGCAAAACTGTTTTTGTGGATTAAATTAGATACCTTAAGGAAGCCGTGGCCTTTGGAATTAAGCCGTTTCGACATTTGTAGATGAAGTTATAATTTTTCGAAATTGGTTCATGTTTCGAGCTAGAATCTTAGTTTTTATGATTAAAGTCAACTGATTTGCTTGTGTTGGTTTGAAATGCTTCATTTAAAGTGCCACACATGTTTATGTTCTTGTTGGATTAGATGGCTTGGAATTGTTGATGTTCGGTTTTAAAACTAGTTGCATTGAGATGTTTTGATTGGAGATATTGATTTTGAAGTTGATGTGCTTTAGGTTTCAAGTTACAAAAAGAGATTCGTCAAGCTAAATTCATTTGCTAAGGACCCGAGGTAAGTCTCTGTGACTTGTTTGGCCATCTAGGCCTACACCGTACGAATTGAGTCGATCGAGGATATTGGAGATGCGTCCGGGTAGTTTAGAAAGGGTAGTTAGAATTATGGCTTGTTATGTTGTAAGTTGTCACCTTATTATTGTATGTTTCTACTCGTTATACGTTGTTTATAGCACGACATTTGTTCATGCATCATTGTTTCAAAAACGAACATGAAAAACGAATTTCTATGCATGTATTTACAAATGAAAAAGGTAAACGAATGGAACGATGGTCACGTCGGTGGTGGTGGTTCAGACATGGCTGTCGGATGAAGCATGTCTTCCCCCCGGTTAGATACGAGGGGCTATCCAATCGCAGGATGTGCCGCTCCTATCTAGTGAGAGAGAAGCCCCGGTGACAAGAAATGAAAACGATGCATAGTTTAAATCAGCATACGCATAGCATTCACGTGCATTCACTTAGATTTACTGAGCCTCTAGCTCACGTGTTTAATTCTATGGTGTAGGTAATTTTGAGACAGGTGAGGAAGACGTCCCTCCGCCTGAAGTATGAGCATGTTGAAGGAGGAGGCCCGTGGGAGTGCGCTGGCAGTCGGGGCGTGATTTTGACCCGTGGGGACTCACATAGGTACTTTGGGTTGTTTTGCATAGAAAATGTTAGAATATTATAGGTTGTTGGGAATCTAGATAGTTAATAGAAAGTGTTTTGAGAAATTGAATGTATTTTGTAAAGTTTTACTGATTGTGAAAACAGGAGGATATGTTAAACTTTTAAATGGAACCACGCAATTTGTTTTTGAGAAATTTGTAATGTTTTAAATGTGTTTTTAGTCAAATTAGTGGTAAGTGGTAAAGTGGGGAAAGTAGAAGTGTGTTTTTGTGAAATGTGTAATTGATGAATGATGAAGGAAAGAAAAAAGGGGAAGATGTGGTGTGTGTTTTGTATAGTGTAATGTCATGTGTGTGTTGTGTGAGTCGTGTGCAGGGCGTGAGAGAAAAGGAAGGAGTCCAGAGAGTTTGGCGTACGGGCGCGGGTCGAGTGGCGCCGGATCGCAGACTTCTCTGGTTTTCCAGAGAAGTTGGCGCCCGGGCGCAGGAAGGGCTGCGCCCGAACGCAGGCGCCCAACAATGGGGCGCACAGTCGGCCAAGTGATGACCGACTGTGCGGCCATGCAGGGCACGCTCGGGCGCCTGTTCTTAGGCGTCCGTGCGCCCCTCAAATTGCTGGGACAAAGTCCCTTTTACCCCCTGGCCGATGGTTTTAATTTTAATTGAATTTTAAATTGTTTTTAATAATTGTCTTAAGTTTAATTAAGTTGTTTTTAAGTTCTAATTAAATGGTTTAACGTTTAGACTTCAACTGTTCTGATTAAAGTTTTATTTCCGCTCTAACGCTAAGTTTAAAGTTTAGAGTATAAAAATGAAAAAAATTTTACGGGAAATTAAGGGTAGGTTTTAGGGTCGTTACAGTTATGGTATCAGAGCCTGTACCCAACCGGAAATGTGGCCAACGGGGACGTTGGGCCCCCGAGGGGGGGTGATTGTGATGACCCGAATGGAATCTGTATGTATGTGTACGACTGCGGGGCAAACCTTGGGTTGCGGGGTGGATGGATCCCGGACTCGAGTATAGGCGAATCCCGGGTCGTAAAAGAGGGGGTCGTCACAATCCCACATCGCTTGGGGAAGTATATGGAAATGAAACATATGTAAAGAGACCCTCCCAACATAGCAAGACGCGTTTTGGAGCTCAATTGACGACGGATCCCATAAGAACTCCGAAGTTAAAAGTGCTTCGGCGAGAGCAATCCTAGGTTGGGTGACCTTCCGGGAAGTTCTCGCCAAACAAAGCCGTGAGGGGAGGATATTGGGCTGCAACCCAATCCCCAGAGCGGACAATATCTTGCTGGGAAACGGGGTCGTTACAAATGGTATCAGAGCCTGTACCCAACCGGAAATGTGGCCAACGAGGACGTTGGGCCCCCGAGGGGGGGTGATTGTGATGACCCGAATGGACAGGTATGAGAAGGAACCACCCAGTGCTCCGCGAATCCTGAGTGGGACTTGGGCCGGAGGGTGACGTGCTGGGTTAAAACTCCGCGGATCCCGGGTTGGACTTGGGCCGGAGGGTTCGGTCGTAGAAAGGGGGGTCGTCACAATCCCACATCGCTTGGGGAAGTATGTGGAAATGAAACATATGTAAAGAGACCCTCCCAATATAGCAAGACGCGTTTTGGAGCTCAATTGACGACGGATCCCATAAGAACTCCGAAGTTAAGAGGGCTTCGGCGAGAGCAATTCCAGGTTGGGTGACCTTCCGGGAAGTGCTCTCGCCAAACAAAGCCGTGAGGGGAGGATATTGGGCTGCGGCCCAATCCCCAGAGCGGACAATATCTTGCTGGGAACAGGGGTCGTTACAAATGGTATCAGAGCCTGTACCCAACCGGAAATGTGGCCAACGGGGACGTTGGGCCCCCGAGGGGGGGTGATTGTGATGACCCGAATGGAATCTGTATGTATGTGTACGACTGCGGGGCAAACCTTGGGTTGCGGGGTGGATGGATCCCGGACTCGAGTATAGGCGAATCCCGGGTCGTAAAAGAGGGGGTCGTCACAATCCCACATCGCTTGGGGAAGTATATGGAAATGAAACATATGTAAAGAGACCCTCCCAACATAGCAAGACGCGTTTTGGAGCTCAATTGACGACGGATCCCATAAGAACTCCGAAGTTAAAAGTGCTTCGGCGAGAGCAATCCTAGGTTGGGTGACCTTCCGGGAAGTTCTCGCCAAACAAAGCCGTGAGGGGAGGATATTGGGCTGCGACCCAATCCCCAGAGCGGACAATATCTTGCTGGGAAACGGGGTCGTTACATAGAAAGATCGAGTCCCCAAAATGTCTTGGTTGTTCAAGATTTTCCGGAAATATTCTTAGATGATCTTCCTGGCTTGCCGCCAGATAGGGAAATTGAATTTGTTGTAGATGTTTACCCCGGAGCCGAGCCTGTGTCTAAAAATCCATATAGGCTAGCACCAACAGAATTTAAGGAGTTAAAGAAACAGTTGGAGGACTTGTTGGAGAAGGGATTCATACGCCCTAGCTTCTCACCGTGGGGTGCACCTGTCCTCTTTGTCAAGAAAAAAGATGGATCGATGCGTATGTGCATAGACTATAGAGAATTAAACAAGCTAACCATCAAAAACAAGTATCCACTACCGAGAATTGATGACTTATTTGACCAGCTTAGGGGTGCGAGAGTTTTCTCTAAGATTGACTTAAGGTCCGGTTATTACCAATTGAAGGTTAAATCCGAAGACATCCCAAAGACTGCTTTTCGTACAAGGTATGGACACTATGAGTTTTTGGTCATGTCTTTTGGTTTGACAAATGCACCAGCAGCCTTCATGGATCTCATGAATAGGGTGTTTCGTGAGTATTTAGATAAGTTTGTTATTGTATTCATTGATGACATCCTAATCTACTCTAAAACTGAGGACGAGCATGCAAGGCATTTGGGTTTGGTGTTGGAGTTACTAAGACAGCACCAACTTTATGCTAAGTTTTCCAAGTGTTAATTTTGGTTGAACAGAGTTCACTTTCTTGGTCACGTGATCTCTGGTGATGGAATATCTGTCGATCCAGCTAAAGTTCAAGCAGTTAAGGAATGGCCCCAACCGAAGAATGCTACAGATATCAGGAGCTTTCTTGGACTAGCAGGGTACTACAGAAAGTTCATTGAGGGGTTTTCGAAGATTGCCACACCCCTCACTATGTTAACAAGGAAAAATGTAAAGTATATTTGGACTGATAAGTGTGAGTTCAGTTTCCAAACCTTAAAGCAGAAACTGACCAATGCACCTATACTAACCCTTCCTGTTGAAAATGGTAAGTTTAGTATTTATTGCGATGCTTCCAAAATTGAACTTGGCTGTGTTTTGATGCAAGACGGAAAAGTTATAGCTTATGCATCTAGGCAATTAAAAGTACACGAGAAGAATTATCCTACTCATGACTTAGAATTAGCTGCAGTGGTTTTTGCATTAAAGATTTGAAGGCACTACCTGTATGGACAAACTTGCGAAATATTTTCGGATCATAAGAGTCTGAAGTACATTTTCACACAGAAGGAGCTAAACATGAGGCAACGTAGATGGTTGGAATTTGTAAAAGACTATGACTTTGAGATTAAGTATCATCCCGGCAAAGCGAATGTAGTGGCGGACGCTTTGAGCAGGGTGACTCCATCGGTTTCTACGTTGATGCTAGACATACCGATAGCCTTAGAGACTGAATTCCTAAGGTTTAACCTTGAAGCGGTATCTAGCGTGTCAGCCATGCTTTCGGCCATATCTTTGAGGCCTACTATTTTGGGGAGAATAAAGGAAGTTCAAATGAATGACGCTGAATGCAATAAGTATAAGCTGTACATAGATTCTACTGTCAAGACAGATTTCAACTGCTCGGCTGATGGAATCCTTAAGTTTAGAAATAGATGGTTTGTTCCAGCTAATGTCGAGCTTCGAAAGGAAATTCTATCTGAGGCTCATTCTTCTAGACTCTCTATTCATCCTGGAAGTACTAAGATGTACAGGGATCTCAAGCAGCATTTTTGGTGGCCAAGTATGAAAAGATGTGTGGCGGAGTACGTGGGGTCATGTTTGGTCTGCCAGCAGGTCAAAGCTGAACATCAGAGGCCTGCAGGAACATTGCAACCCCTACCAGTTCCGGAATGGAAGTGGGAACAAGTGACAATGGATTTTGTTACAGGATTGCCTAGAACAGCAAAAGGACACGATGCAATTTGGGTAATAGTTGATCATTTGACCAAATCCGCCCATTTTCTGCCTATTAAGATAACATATTCGATGGATCAACTAGCAGAGTTGTATGTGCAAGAGATCATTAGATTACATGGAGTTCCAAGCACTATAGTTTCAGACCGAGACTCTAGATTTACATCTAAGTTTTGGAAAAGTTTGCATAAGGCTATGGGAACGCAACTTAATTTTAGCACAGCCTTTCACCCTCAAACAGATGGACAATCCGAGAGAACTATTCAGACCTTAGAGGATATGCTCCGAGCGTGCATATTAGATTTTCAAGGATCTTGGAGTAAGTATTTACCATTGGTAGAGTTCTCTTACAACAACAGTTTTCAGGCGACAATAGGAATGGCACCGTATGAAGCATTATATGGACGAAAATGCAGATCACCTTTGTACTGGGATGAAGTTGGTGAAGCACAGTTACTTGGTCCTGATATTGTGCAGCAAACTATTGAGAAGGTTGCTCTCATCCGTCAGAGGATCTTAACCGCCCAAAGTCGACAGAAAAGCTATGCTGACAGAAGACGCAGAGAGTTAGAGTTTGAAGTTGGTAGTGAGGTTTTTCTTAAGATATCACCATTCAAAGGAGTTGTGAGGTTTGGAAAGAGGGGCAAACTAAATCCTAGATTTATTGGACCGTTCCCAATTCTGAAGAAGATCGGGAAAACAGCTTATCAGTTACATCTACCAGCCTCTATGGGAGGAATACATAACGTGTTTCATGTCTCTATGTTAAAGAAGTGTGTGCGGGATCCAGCTCAAGTTGTCGAACAGCAAAGCATTGAAATTCAACCTACACTTACCTATGAAGAAAAGCCAGTAAAGATTTTAGATTTTGCAGTAAAGGTATTACGCAACAAGGAGGTACCATTGGTAAAAGTCTTGTGGCACAATCAGAATACAGAGGAGGCAACATGGGAGCGCCAGCAAGACATGTTAGACCAACATCCAGAGTTATTCAGGTACTGAATTTTGAGGACAAAATTCTTTTAAGGAGGGTAGATTGTAGCACCTGGTTCTATCGAACCAGCCTTTTATTATTAAAGTAATACACTTGACTAGGTAATGAATTAAATAAGGTTATTGAACAACTTGTTAAGGGTATTAGAGTAATTTACAATGTTCAAAAGTTGGGTAACGTATTTAAGGATAAGGGTTGGGTTTATTGCACTGTAGCCGCCACCCCCCTCTCATACTCTTCTCTTCGGAAACTTTCAGCTCAAGCAGCCGAGCTCTCTAGGCGATTCTCCTCGCTCGGTTCTCCTTCGATTTAGGTAAGTTTCTTTTCCTTATTTCTCTTGTGGTATAGTGGTGAAATGCCTGGAGGATTGCAATGTGAGGATTTTGAGGATGCTGAGATTGAGTGTAGATTCGGGTTTTAGCGATAAGTAGGAATGCTCGGGTAGTAGAGTTTCTAACTAGATTTCTCGAACCGCTGTTTGATATTTTGAAAGGTTTAGTGAAGCCTTGATTTATATTCTGTATGAACTTAGGTGAACAGACCTCCGAAGTAGCTAGCAACCAGACAGATTTCCAGGAGCCAGGTAAGTAAAGTATTGCTTGTGCCTTCGGGCCTACATCACAAAACAGTAGGTTTATGTATGCTTGAATGTTTCTATTGTCCATGCATCATGTTTTGTTAAAAGTTACGAAAATGAATTTCATGTAAGGAATGGTAAGGTATGAACTGTATGCGACAGACAAGCTATTAAGGGAACTAATCCACCCCTTAACTTATGAAGGGATTTAGACATTGGGAGAATTGATCCCACTCCCAAGGGAACCATGGGATCAGATCAAGTGTTAAGGGAATTCATCTGCCCCTTAATTAAGTAGGAGGATGTAGACATTGGGAGAATTGATCCCACTCCCAAGGGAACCATGGGATCAGATCATGTTATGAACGAATGCGTATGCCACTGAGATGAGAAAAATAGAAACTGCATATTTAGGAGTTTAAGTTCAGCATTTTACTTCATTCATATACTGCTTTACTTACTTAGCATTAGGCTAATAGATGAGTTTTGTGATGTAGGTGAAGAAGTGTTAGCAGGTGTGTCTCCTGATCGTGTTGAGGAATAGTGGACGTTGGAGGAGTGCATTCAGGCTTCGGCATGGTAACTGATGGGGCGGTTTAGCATGTTGTCTACAGATGTGGAGGTTTAGTGGATAATGATTTAATCGAGTATATGAAGTTTTTAGTAAATGAGATTACAGCTATTTGACTTTGTTTTCGAGAATTTCTGATTTTCATGTTTTTACTGATTTTGATCAATACAATGACTTGGAGTGTTATGAATGGATTTTGGTAAAATGTTTTAAGTCTGTTAGATAGTCGAAGCTTTCTCGGGTTATAGACAGGTTGTTTAGCCCATTGGTAGGAATTGAATAATTTTTGTATCAGTGGATATGTGTAGAGGTTTATTGCGTTCTGTGGAAGGAAATCGTGTTGATGTCTATCGGAAGAAGGAAGTCTATCGGTAGATGTGGTGTGTCAGTCTGTCGGAAGATGAAAGTCTATCGGCAGATGCCTTAAGGAGTCACGTGAGAAGCACGTGTCGGCAAATGTAGTCTATTCGATCGGAAGGTGTAGAGTATTAAGTCGTCGAGTAGTGATCGGCAGGTGTAGTCTGAGAGAGTTAAGGGGTTTTGTCGTTTAGCGAATCGGAAGATGTAGAGTAATCTGTTTGTCGTAGTGAATCGGAAGATGTAGTGTATGTTTTAATTCTATCGGAAGGAGTCATATTGTTGTTATCGGAAGATGTCGTGTGTTTATCTATTGAGAGATGAAATTGCGCTGACTTCATCGGCAGATGAACTTATGTTGACTTCATCGGCAGATGAAGTGGTGTATGAAGTTCTCACGACTTCATCGGCAGATGAAGTTGTGGGTGAAGTCGTGTAGACGTCATCGGCAGAAGCCTTTGGTTTTCTACTTCTGCTTCTTCTGTTGACTTTGTCGTCGGCAGATGAATTCGACTTTTGTAATTCCTTGAGTAGTCCATCACTTAAAACCTTAATTCTTTTGACCGGACACTTGAAATATTTCCATTAATCTTTCCAACAATATTTTCACCGCTAGTTTAACCCCATTGTAGTTTTAAATAATTTTTCCGCTGCAAAGTTTTCAAATGTTTTGAACGTTTAGTAAACGTCAAATTTTGTATGTCGAATGAAGTTTTAAATTTATTTGAAATTTCTTAGTCATGGTCAAGTAATGAGTAGCGAACCGGGTTCAGATAACTCGGGGCGTTACATGCATAGCCCTAGGTTATGTATGAGAGTAGGTTATGTATGAGAGTGTAATATTAAGGGATGAAGAGTTTAGAAGTAATGTGTAAAGAAGAAAGGAAGCTTGACAATTCAAAAACAATAAAAGGGTTGAAAAGTCAAGGTGCTAAGCCAATTAAATTTCAAATAAATTTTGGTAGGACAAAGTTGACAAGTCAATGGTGTTAAACCAATAAAATCCCAAAGCAATGTGTGGTTTTTATTTGATTCACGTTGGAGTAAAAGAGAAGAAAAGAGAGTGAAAATTCAAAAGCAAAAAGATGTGAGAAAAGTCAAAATGTATAAACCAATAAGAAATTAGCAATTTAATGAATTAAAATGTGAAAAGTTAGAGGTTTAATGAATGTTATTCACGTTGGCATTCAAGGGAGCAAAAAAAGGGGGTTGAATGAAACATAGGAAAATTGAGTGGTAAAATCAAAAAGGTAGAAAGTTTATTTTATAAAATTGGTAAAGTAGTTGTAAAAAAATGACAAAACACCTTTCTCCCTCTTGCTTCTCCACGAAATTTTTGGCTGCCATTGGAGAGCTTCTCCACCTCCAATCCTTCAAGCTTTTCAAGAGTTTAAGATATAAAATTAAGTGGGTTTTTGGTTTATTACATAAAGGGGTTGATTTTTAGTAGTTTTAAGGTGTTTTGGTGAGATTTAGTGAGGGTTTGGAAAACCCTAATTGTGAGATCCGAATTTTTGTTTACTTGCTGGTTTTTCTTCATGTTTTTGATGGTTTAACTCTTAGATATGTTTTTTTAGGTTGATTTTAGGGAGAGATTAGAAAAGTGGTGAGTTTTGGTGAAAAACCGATTGTGGGATCAATGTCGTCGTTGGTTCTGTTCTGCAGTTTCTGACTGAGTTGGCTGGTTGGTTTTGTAAAATAAATTGATTCATTGGATAGTAGACATGGAGAGGTTTCCAAATTGGGGTGGCGTGTCGAAATCCGTTGAAAAACAAGGAAGTTATGACCGTTTGAAGTTTGACGGTCAAATTGGGTAAAAAAATCAGGTTTTGTGGTTTTAGGTTGAATTGTGGTGTAGTTTTGGTTAGTTTAGGTTTAGAAATTTCTTAGAGTTTATTGGTGACTTATCAATTTAAGTTTTCATCATTTTAGGTTGTTGAATGGATAATTGATCGATAGAAGTGAGCAACTACAAACCGAGCGGACAGGTAAGTAATGGATTGTATGTTTTGTCGCCTTCGGGCCTACACCACGGAACGGTAGGATTTATTGTTTTTATTGTTTGATAGTGTGTCGTTTTATAGTGCGGAAATGAATTGCTTGGTTGTTGTTGTTTGGAGTTGAGTGTTGTGTGAGTGGCATGTGTTATGTTTATATTGTTTGGGGTTTGATAGTTGTGTTGTTTATATGGAGTAGGATTTATTGTTTGATAATTGTGTTGTTGTTGTTTGGTGTTTGTTTATATGGAGTATGATTTATTGTTTGATAATTGTATTGTTGTTGTTTGGTGTTTGAGTATTATGTGAATGGCATGAGTCGTGTTTCAACTACGAAAGTAAGTGTTGGGGTATGATGTGAATGGTAAGCATGAAATGTGTAAGGAAGCACTAGAGAGTTAAATACCTCGATGTTAAAGTGCATGACGCACCAGAGGATTTAACGTCTCGATGTTAAAGTGCAAGTGGCACTAGAGAGTTAAATGCCTCGATGTTAAAGTGCATGACGCACTAGAGGATTTAACGTCTCGATGTTAAAGTGAAAGTGGCACTAGAGAGTTAAATGTCTCGATGTTAAAGTGCATGACACACTAGAGGATTTAACGTCT
Source organism: Begonia masoniana (assembly GCA_022432975.1). NCBI lineage: Eukaryota > Viridiplantae > Streptophyta > Magnoliopsida > Cucurbitales > Begoniaceae > Begonia > Begonia masoniana. The sequence goes on along the minus strand of CM039512.1, from coordinate 23,499,777 downwards.
CGATGTTAAAGTGCAAGTGGCACTAGAGAGTTAAATGCCTCGATGTTAAAGTGCATGACACACTAGAGGATTTAACGTCTCGATGTTAAAGTGAAAGTGGCACTAGAGAGTTAAATGCCTCAATGTTAAAGTGCATGACGCACTAGAGGATTTAACGTCTCGATGTTAAAGTGCAAGTGGCACTAGAGAGTTAAATGCCTCGATGACGCACTAGAGGATTTAACGTCTCGATGTTAAAGTGCAAGTGGCACTAGAGAGTTAAATGCCTTGATGTTAAAGTGCATGACGCACTAGAGGATTTAACGTCTCGATGTTAAAGTGCAAGTGGCACTAGAGAGTTTAACGTCTCATTGCTAACGTGCATTAGTATGAAGCAGCAGAGAGAGTGGAATTGGCATGTGGTAGGGGGTTGTGGGTTCATGGTGCATGTTTATATTCAATATTCATTACTTGCTAAGCGTAAGCTTATGTGTGTGTGTGTGTGTGTTCTGTGGTGTAGGTGACGACAGGAGTACAGGTGAGCTAGACGAGGGAGCCAGGATTAGGCTGCAGTCGGTGGCGCATGGAGCATGCCGGTGCGGGCAATTGTCGGGGCGACTCAACCATGGTCTTCGGGAGAATGTGGGACTTTGTATTTCGATAGTTTATTGTAGATGTCTGGTTGTGGGAATGATGAGATTATGTGTCTCTTTTCGGTTGATGTTTTAAAAGTTATTGTATAGCTATTTGTATTGTTGTATATAGTCATAGTTAAGGGTGATGCGTCACCCTATACTGTGAATTTTCTTCACTTAGGAATGTTAGTAGTATAGTTTCTCACTTTTCTGTTATTTAGAGATTTCGTATGCTGGATAGTTGAGTGGATAGTTAAGTAAGAATATTCTGGATTGGTTGGGATTTATTTGTTTGCAGGTACCTAGCATTTTGGAGGCGCCATTTTCAGGCGTTACTTTGCCGAAATTTTTGGAAAGGACGCCGTGGTGCTTAAAGGTTAGGAGTAAGGGAATTAGGGAGTCTAGGCAGGTAAGTATGACATAAGAGAGCTTCGAGAGATTTAGCTTTAAATTCTGCTTTGTCAGTTTTATTTTATGTTTTAGGGTTTATGAAAATTATTTTAAATTAGGTTTAAACGTCATTTTTTATCAGGGTTAGAGTGAGCCAAGTAGCGTACCGAGCCAGGGTGGGTTCGGGGGTGTTACAAGATGGTATCAGAGCAAAATGGTTAATTCGTTCAAAGGATTACCCGATAATGCCGGCCGCCATGCAATGTGCTTCATCGACTGTAAGTATTTCTTTGCTTTTAGTTGTTTATAGCTAAGATTGATTGCTTAACCTTGTTTAGGAGTAGAACGAAACTCCCGAGAGTACCGAGACAACCTCGGTGGATTCCCTTAGCCAACTTATAGACGCAGTGAACCGATGGTTCGAATAGCTAGGAATTTATGGTAAAAGCAAAACGGACAAGGTATAACATAAGAAGAATACACATAGGATGAGTTTCCCTTAGAGAGTTACATCTTATGCAATAAAAGATTAGAATAGATAGAATGGGGGGCCTTTAGTAAACCCTTGAAGGTTTGTGGTGCGATGAGTTATAGGAGAGCTCAAGGGTAGAAATGAAATTTTGGGAGATGTCCTAAACCATTGAGAGACCCTTAGCACGTACGTTATGTCGATAAGATGAGAGAGCACGGTGGGATATTTAGAGTTAAGTACAATGAACTGTATTCAAGAGGTTTAGTCTAAGTGAATGATTGAGGGGGGTATGTACTGAGTAATTAGTAGGATTAAAGATGCTATACCTAGTCTGAAAGCTAAAAGTGGATAGATAGAAAGTTGACTCAAGTTAGCAAACCCTTGGAGTTCTAGAATACGAGTAACCAGACAAGAGTTGAAGTTGGAAATGAAATTACTGGGAGACACCCTAAATTGTTGTAAATGTAGCTTGCATTTGAGCGTCTAGTTTAAGTAAATTGTGATTATCACTTTTAGAGGATGTGATTGTTTGAGGTAAGAGGGTGATAGTGGAATCTGAGAAATCATGTAGGAGTGTTCATATTAATTAGATCGAGGATAGAAATAGGAAGAAATTTATTTCAAGTTGGAAAGCCATTAGACCTTGAGATATTAGAGGGTCAAACTATTGGGTATTGAGAGATATAGTTAGAATGATGTATACGATGTTAGTGAACTTGGAAGTAAGTTGAATTTGAGAGATGTATGAAAGCTTAGATTCTTAAGAAATGAGATAGTAAAATAGAAAGGATTTTTAAAATTGAGGACGTAGGGTAAGATGTTTATTAGTAGGTTTTCGTGTTACGCTATTGAGATAGCTTTGGAAGTTTGAAATAGGAGATAGTAAAATAGAAAGGATTTTTAAAATTGAGGACGTAGGGTAAGATGTTTATTAGTAGGTTTTCGTGTTACGCTATTGAGATAGCTTTGGAAGTTTGAAATAGGTATGTAAGTATTCGGTAGCCATTGGGTTAGGTATGTGCTCGTTAGAGACAGAAATTGAAGTGAGGAATTAGATGCATTTAGTTTTAAGGAAAGTTAGAATTGAGACCTTAGTTAGAGAAGTTTGAGAATCTAAATGATAGTTGCTTAGGTTAAAAGTAAGGAACGTGTGAGTAATTGGACTGTAGAATGCATATGAGGGTAATTTAAAATTTTGGAGGTTTGAGGTTACAATGTAAGTGTTTGATGAACATTGAATTAGAAAGATAAGTAACTAAGTGAACTTGGCTTGAGGAAAATTTAGGGTTGAAACTAAGTTAGAGGGGTTGAGAGTATAAGTGATGAATGCTTAATTGCAATTATTTGGACATATGAATACTTGGTCTATGTGGTGCAGAGTAGTTGAAGTTGAAACTTTGGAGTTATAGGGATTGTCATTACCAACCGATTGATGGTTTAGTGTTTGGGGTAATTGAGAGTTACCGCGACAACCCAGAAGTTAAGAGGTTAGCATTGGAGCTAATAACTTGAGAAATGACAAGGCCACAAATTTTGAGGACAAAATTTTTGTAAGGAGGGTGAATTGTAACACCCGGGAAATTTTTGATAACGTGCGTAGCCCTAGGTTATGTATGAGAGTAGGTTATGTATGAGAGTGTAATATTAAGGGATGAAGAGTTTAGAAGTAATGTGTAAAGAAGAAAGGAAGCTTGACAATTCAAAAACAATAAAAGGGTTGAAAAGTCAAGGTGCTAAGCCAATTAAATTTCAAATAAATTTTGGTAGGACAAAGTTGACAAGTCAATGGTGTTAAACCAATAAAATCCCAAAGCAATGTGTGGTTTTTATTTGATTCACGTTGGAGTAAAAGAGAAGAAAAGAGAGTGAAAATTCAAAAGCAAAACGATGTGAGAAAAGTCAAAATGTATAAACCAATAGGAAATTAGCAATTTAATGAATTAAAATGTGAAAAGTTAGAGGTTTAATGAATGTTATTCACGTTGGCATTCAAGGGAGCAAAAGGAGGAGGTTGAATGAAAAATAGGAAAATTGAGTGGTAAAATCAAAAAGGTAGAAAGTTTATTTTATAAAATTGGTAAAGTAGTTGTAAAAAAATGACAAAACACCCTTCTTCCTCTTTCTTCTCCACGAAATTTTTGGCTGCCATTGGAGAGCTTCTCCACCTCCGATCCTTCAAGCTTTTCAAGAGTTTAAGGTATAAAATTAAGTGGGTTTTTGGTTTATTACATAAAGGGGTTGATTTTTAGTAGTTTTAGGGTGTTTTGGTGAGATTTAGTGAGGGTTTGGAAAACCCTAATTGTGAGCTCCGAATTTTTGTTTACTTGCTGGTTTTTCTTCATGTTTTTGATGGTTTAACTCTTAGATATGTTTGTTTAGGTTGATTTTAGGGAGAGATTAGAAAAGTGGTGAGTTTTGGTGAAAAACTGATTGTGGGATCAATGTCGTCGTCGGTTCTGTTCTGCATTTTTCTGACTGAGTTGGCTGGTTGGTTTTGTAAAATAAATTGATTCATTGGATAGTAGACATGGAGAGGTTTCCGAATTGGGGTGGCGTATCAAAATCCGTTGACAAACGAGGAAGTTATGACCGTTTGAAGTTTGACGGTCAAATTGGGTAAAAAAAATTGGGTTTTGTGGTTTTAGGTTGAATTGTGGTGTAGTTGTGGTTAGTTTAGGTTTAGAAATTTCTTAGAGTTTATTGGTGACTTATCAATTTAAGTTTTCATCATTTTAGGTTGTTGAGCGGATAATTGATCGATAGAAGTGAGTAACTACAAACCGAGCGGACAGGTAAGTAATGGATTGTATGTTTTGTCGCCTTCGGGCCAACACCACGGAACGGTAGGATTTATTGTTTTTATTGTTTGATAGTGTGTCGTTTTATAGTGCGGAAATGAATTGCTTGGTTGTTGTTGTTTGGAGTTGAGTGTTGTGTGAGTGGCATGTGTTATGTTTATATTGTTTGGGATTTGATAGTTGTTTTGTTTATATGGAGTAGGATTTATTGTTTGATAATTGTGTTGTTGTTGTTTGGTGTTTGTTTTAATGGAGTAGGATTTATTGTTTGATAATTGTGTTGTTGTTGTTTGGTGTTTGAGTATTATGTGAGTGGCATGAGTCGTGTTTCAACTACGAAAATAAGTGTTGGGGTATGATGTGAATGGTAAGCATGAAATGTGTAAGGAAGCACTAGAGAGTTAAATGCCTCGATGTTAAAGTGCATGACGCACTAGAGGATTTAACGTCTCGATATTAAAGTGCAAGTGGCATTAGATAGTTAAATGCCTCGATGTTAAAGTGTATGACGCACTAGAGGATTTAACGTCTCGATGTTAAAGTGCAAGTGGCACTAGAGAGTTTAACGTCTCATTGCTAACGTGCATTAGTATGAAGCAGCAGAGTGAGTGGAATTGGCATGTGGTAGGGGTTGTGGGTGCATGGTGTATATTTACATTGTGGGTGCTTTGTGCATATTTATATTCGATATTCATTACTTGATAAGCGTAAGCTTATGTGTGTGTGTGTGTTTTGTGGTGTAGGTGACGACAGGAGTACATGTTAGCTAGACGAGGGAGCCAGGATTAGGCGGCAGTCGGTGGCACATGGACAATGCCGGTGCGGGCAATTGTCAGGTCGACTCAACCATGGTCTTCGGGAGAATGTGGGACTTTGTATTTCGATAGTTTATTGTAGATGTCTGGTTGTGGGAATGATGAGATTTTTGTCTCTTTTCGCTTGATGTTTTGAAAGTTATTGTATAGCTATTTGTATTGTTGTATATAGTCATAGTTAAGGGTGATGCGTCGCCCTATACTGTGAATTTTCTTCACTTAGGGATGTTAGTAGTATAGTTTCTCTCTTTTATGTTATTTAGAGATTTCGTATACTGGATAGTTGAGTGGATAGTTAAGTAAGAATATTCTGGATTGGTTGGGATTTATTTGTTTGCAGGTGCCTAGCATTTTGGAGGTGCCATTTTCAGGCGTTACTTTGCCGAAATTTTCGGAAAGGACGCCGTGGTGCTTAAAGGTTAGGAGTAAGGGAATTAGGGAGTCTAGGCAGGTAGGTATGACATAAGAGAGCTTCGAGAGATTTAGCTTTAAATTCTGTTGTGTCAGTTTTATTTTATGTTTTAGGGTTTATGAAAATTATTTTAAATTAGGTTTAAATGTCGTTTTTCATCGGGGTTAGAGTGAGCCAAGTAGCGTACCGAGCCAGGGTGGGTTCGGGGGCATTACAAAACCACTCTCTCGTAAAAATCCCTTCGTGGTGCTACACTCCAGCACTTATTCCCGACAAGGCCAATTTACTCAAGACCAGTTCTTGCAATCCTTATTATCTTATTACAATTCACACTCGCAATTCAAAACAATGCACAAAACTAGTTTTCGTAACTTAAAAAAAATCGTGATGCATGCCAGAAGACTACGCAATGCAATACAACGCGAAACAAAAAACCGACGTTAACCCTACCGTTCCATGGTATAGGCCTAAGGCGACAAAAAGAATTCCTCTACTTACCTGACTTCTCGCAATGTGTTTGCTCACTTCGTCCAATCAAATGATTCGCTCATCAACCTAATAAATAGGAAAATTCACTTAGTCACAACTCTAGGAAATTCTAAAAATTAATTAAGCCAAAACTACCAACAACTCAACCAAATTCACAACATAGCTCTAAAACCTGATTTTCCACCCAGTTTTAGTGTCCAACTTCAAACGGCAATAAATTATTCATTTTTCAACAGATTTTGACGTGCACCCTATTCCGTAAACCTCCACACGTCTACTATCCATTGAAACACTCATATTAACAAACCAAATAACTTGGCCAATCCAAAAATACAGAAACAGAATCGGTGTCCTTAATTTACAAAACCGGTTTTCAATTATCTTTCACCATAACTTTAATCTACCTCTAAAAACTATTCAAAACAACTTATCCAAGAATTAAACTACCAAAATTAGAAGAAAAACCAGCAAGGAAATGGAGATTTTCGGACCTCAAAATTAGGGTTTTCCAAACCCTAATCAAATCCCCCCAAATACACCTTAAAACACTAAAAACTATCACCTAGGTGCATCATCAACAAAACCCATGTAAAAGAATCGGAGGTGAGAATGCCACTAATGGCTGCTGGTTTTCATGAGGAAGAAAGGAAGAAGAAAGAAGAGATTTTGATTTTTAGACACCAACCATTCACTTTTTATAAAACAAATTCTTCTCTTTTAAAAGTTGACCTTCTTATTTTTAAAATTGTGAAAGAAACCCCACCCCTTTTTCCTTTCTAATTTCCAACGTGAATATCATCCCCATTCAATAACTTTTATTCATTTATTTTTACTGTGACGACCCCAACCCGGTCAGGGCCGCCACGGACTTGCCGTGACGTAATCATTTAATCATCATTTTTTTTAACACTTACCATAACCCTTAAACAAACTAACCATAACGTAACCTTAACTTTAAACTCTCGTAACCACGTAAGTTTTTCTTTTTATAGCACTCATAACGTGTCGACTTCTAAACCATTAAATTGAAGTCTCAGATTGTTGAAATCCCTTAAAATCACTCGTTCATCGATCATCAAAACACAACACTAATATAACCTACAATTTCAAAAAACTCAAGAAAACGAACTGCGTGGATCGCTCTAAAAATCGAGCGTATCCTTACCTGTTTCAAAATAACCAAACAGTTCCAGTATATTTCTAAAACTAAGACTCCACATTCTAAACGTTCTACTTCCACTATATATACATCAAACAAAACCCAAACAAATCCTCAAAACAAACATCGAACATAAACATGGAGTTTCCTAAGACATCACCAAAGACATACATTATCAAATCATTCAGAATAGAACTACTTCAAACCTACATCCACTATAAAAATTCCTAAATAATAAACCTAGCTATACACCCTAAAATCCATCACCTTTCTAACCAACAAAACTAACTTACATCCATTTGCCACGAAACAATTCGGGGCACACCATCGGATCATCAAGCCAAGCCAAAACACACCCCGTCGCCACGAGCACCATCCGTCGACCACCTGTTCTTTGTCATCAAGAGGAACTCTCACCTTCACGCCTGTCACCTACATCATACAACATAAACATTAAGCCTAATGCTTAGTAAGGGGTGCACTAAACATAACATTACATATATGCATGACATTTGTAAAACAGTTTCGTTTCGTTTCGTTTCTTTTCGTTAAACCATTTTCTTGCCCCGTGAGAATCATAACTTGCCCCGTGAGAAACACATGACTTGCCCCGTGAGAAATCATACATCTTATCCCGTGAGAAACATACATCTTATCCCGTGAGAAACATACACTTTGCCACGTGCGAAACACACATCATTCGGAACTCATGATCGTTCGTTATCTTGACATTTCATAAAGCATGTTCATAAATAGTTCATATGCACCTTTTATAAAACATGATGCAGAGGAATTTACCTATGACATATCATCAAACAATTCACAAACATACATAGACATGCTTTAATGAACCTAACAGACAACTATTAACTCATAACCTAGGCTACCCGACACGTTAAAACCCCACAATCAGAAAATCATCATCAAAAACAGAAAAGCCTAACGTTGATACGATGTAGGGCCTTAAGGGCCGGAAGCCTAACACCCACTTACTTGGCGTCCTTAGCAATTTGTCTCTTTCTAAAATCTTAACCGCGGAACCTGAAAAACCTAAATATCAAAACATTGCATTAGAACTCGCTCGGCATAACTAAACTCTTATTTTCGTGAAAACATCTCAAATCACTATTTTCTAGCCTAATCCAACTAAAACCTAATTAAACGGCCACTAATTTGGGTTAGGTAAAAACCGACCTGAAACTTCAAACACGCGTAACTTTTGCTTCGGTTATCGGAATCGAACGATTCCAGCGGCCACGTACTCCTCTAATATCCTATTTTAACCTGCCAAAAGGAATTTTAAAACAAACAACCCTAGCTAGGTCAAAATATCAAAAACCCGAATCTGTCCTTAACCGGAAATTTCCCCATTTCCGATTTTTCATCAAATTCCACCTATTTCCTCACCAATCGACCACCCACACCTTCAATTTGACTAATCTAACCAAAATCCCGAGCCACACTCACCAAAACCGAAATGCCCTAAATTGGGCCTCACTGATTTTCGCCCAAACTGGGCTCAACACGGCCAGGCGACCCAAGCTGGACCAAGGGTCGGCAAACCCACGCCGGAGGTGACCGAAATTGGCCGGTGATCGGAGCTCAATCGAGCTCGTCACCCTCGGCCACAAACCGAATAAAAACAGGGCCAAAAATTGAGCTTACCGTTCGGTTTGTGCGCGAGGATGGTCGGAGATCGCACGTCGCCGTCGTCTGGCCGGCGAACGTCGGAAAACGCCGTTGGTGGCCGTCGGAGGGACGTAGCTCGCCTCCCTCGTCTCTCTCGGCGTCGGGCTTGAGCTCGAACAACAGAATGGCCTTCGGGCCATTCTGTTGTTTTATGTTATTATTAATAATAATAATAATAATAAAACTAACCATTAATTAATCCTCATTTATCGTTTTGCCCTCCCGTGTTTCCAACCATTTCGACTTTCGCTAAATCTCGTATATCTCCACAAATTCCAATTTAATCTTAGAGTTCTAACAAAACTCACCGTTCCCAAAACGGACCTATTTTGCTATTTTTACGAATTGATATTCTAAAAGGTTAAAACGGAAACTCTAACATTACTCTTTTCAATTTGAGTTTCTAAAATTTCACTTATTCCTCTAAAATTCTCATAAATTCCTAGGGCTCTAAGGAAACATCCCGCTTAAGAAAATACTTTAATTTGCTATTTTACGAAAATAACCTAAGAAATAGAAAACCCTAAGATCCAAAAACCAGGGTGTTACATTTACTTTCCATTGGTTCAATTTCCTTTGACTTTTCAACAATCTTTTCTTCTCCTTAGACTTTGACTTTTCAAACTATCACTTTTCTACACTTGATTTCATTTAACTTCTTAACTTTTCTAATCCTTAAAGCTTTCCACTTCTTTATTTTCAACGTGGGGCCTAATCTTAACTCCCTTTTTGTTCACTTAATTTATCTCTCATCATTTATGTTAACCAATAATACACCAAAATTATCCAACTACCACTCTCTAATCTTTATACTTAGTATAACCCTCACTTTCTAATTATTGCTAACCAAAACTCTAGGAGATGTGCTAAACCTCATAACATAACCTACTCTAAAGGCTACGTACATTACAAGAAAAATCCCGGGTGATACAATCCACCCTCCTTACAAAAATTTTGTCCTCAAAATTTGACGTACCTTAGTTATTCTTCAACTTACTCACTCCAACTCTATCGTCCTAACTTTTGGGTTGCATTACTAAATTTTTAACTACGATACAGCTTTAATCATCTATAGAGGAATGACAATTCCTACATCTCAAAATTTTAATTTTCATAACTATGTCTTCCACCATAGCTCACTTACTCATACGTCCATTGACTTTAAATTGAGCATTCATCACTTAGTCTTTTAAATCTTTCCAACTTAATGCTCAATTCTAGTCTTTCCTCGAGCTAAATTCATCTAATTTCTCACTTCATACTTTCATGTCTATTAAACATGTACTTAAATTATTCGAGCCCTCAACGTATCCTCAGTCACGTAATCCTAAACTAAGTAAGTAAACTTTTATCTTACGCCTTCAATTTCTAATTTATCACTCTCACCTCTTTCACCTATTTTCCTCAAACAATCAAAACATTTTTATTGGTCATTCTAACACTATCATCGTATACCAAGCTCTCAATATTTAAATCTATCAACTAATCACTCAAAATACTATTTGTTCTCAACATTTATATTCACTACGCTATATTTATCTAACCTCTACTGCAATCATCACCAAACATTCTCAAACTCTTAGGTCTAGCCTAACTCTTTCCCAACTTTTCACTCAACACCCTAATTGGTGTTTACACACAACCCCACTAATTACTAACCGAAATTTCATAACTCTCCTGAATCAACCTTACTTCGACATTCACTCATAAAATTTCCTTACCCAAATTCTCATAATACTATTGGATTTAATTGATATCACCCATTTACTCTCCTCAATCTTAGACTAAGCTCTTTACGACATCCACGGTTTCGACTTTGTTACATACGAGTTGGACCTTTGAACTTTCTAACTTAACCTTATCCTTACGTCACTCAAACGCTTTTCGTGCAAATTCTCGTTCCTCTTATTCGAAATTCTATAATTCCTCAAATCATACACTACTAATTACTTAAGGTCCAAACCTCAAACTCTAACCTTCCTCTTTCTATAGACTACTACTTCTAATTTATTTTCCAAGTTTCTCAATACTAAAACTGTAACACCCGGGAATTTTCCTATAGCGTGCATAGCCTTCGATTTCGTGTGCTATGATAATTTAATGCTGATTCTAGGATTATAAGATTTAGAGAATAGAATCTTGGAAAATTTATGAGAAACCCTAGGAGTGGTGTGATGAGAAATTTTGGCAAGTGGAATCTTATGTAAAAGTGAATTAAATATTAAACTAAATAGAAATAGAATAAATAAATAAATAAAAAATAAGGGAAATTGGGAGGCTTTCACGTTGGCATGAGGTAGAGAAAGAGGAGAGGTTAAAGTTATAAAATAGTGAAGTTAGTAGGTGAAATTTTAAAAGAAGAAAAGTGGTGAGAGATAAAGGTGGAAAGTTAGGGTGAAAAGTCAAAAGTTAAAAAGTGAATGTGTAAGGGTGGTATTAACGTGGAAGATAAAATGTTTATTAGAAAGGTAAAGGAAAGTAACTTGAGGAAATGAAGAAGAATAAGAGATAAGTGTTTAAAGTTGAAAAGTCAAGTGGAAACAATAAAGGAAAAAGGTGGTTTGGCGTTGAGAAAAAAAGGAAAAAAAAAGAAAATGAAAAGTGGAGTTAATGTTTGAAAAGTCAAATAGGAAAGGATGATGATGCCACGTTGATGGGTGAGATAAAAATGAAGGATGGAAAGGTTGAAGGAGTCAAACTTGTGTTATTGTTGTTTCAAGGGTAATTTTGGAAAAATATTATGGGTTAGGTAAATGAGACTTATCCTTTTAGGATTAAACAAAGTGTTATTTTTTAAAAGCCCTTCCACGGTTTTCTTTTTTTTCTCTCTTCTTCCATTGGAGGGGTCTTCTTCTTCCCTTGCTGTAAACCGTTTCTCTCTCAAGAAATCCAAGGTAAGCTACAGGTTTGGTTTTAGTTGATGAAACATGTGGTTTAATAGATGATAAAGTATGGATTAGTGTTGGCTTTGTGAGTGTTTGATGAATAATGTTGTGATGCATGAAAATGCTTAGGGTTTCCTCTCTTTCTTGATTTCTTGATGCTTAACTTGAATTGGAGAGTTGTTATGGTTTGAAATGAAGGAAAATGAGGGAGTTGTAAAATTTTGGTGAAAAGTCGATTTTGGGAAAATTGGTCACCGATTCTGTTTTGGTGATTTCGGTTTGGCCAAGCTGTTTAGTTGCTTAATTTAAGTGTTTCAATAGAAAGTAAATGTGTAGAGGTTTACGGATTGGGGTGACACGTCGAAATCCGTCGAAAAACGAGTAAGTTATGGCCGATTGAAGTTGGACGATAGAAATTGTAGGGCATTTCGGATTCTGAATTTCTGGGTTCAGCGAGTTGGTTTTATTTATTAATTGAATTGAGTATGCTAAAGTAGACTCTTTAAGTGATCCATAGGTGTTGGAATCAACATATTTGGATAAGTATAGATTAAGTTATGATTTTTCAAAGTTGGATCAAAATCTGCGAAGAAACATTTAGGCATGTTTCGGTTTTGGTGTTCGCCGAACCTCTTTCTTATTTTATCTAGCAAAACGGTTTTAAGGGAGTAAAATAGTCACTTTAATGAATCTATGGGCTTTAGAATTGAAGCGTTTCGATGTGTATTGAATTAGTTATTGATTTTTAAAGTTGGTTTAATGCATTGTGTTATAATCTGAAATTTTAGCGAAGGAATGATTTAATCGGTTATGTTGTAGTTAAAAACCACTTGGATTTTGGTTTATGGTTTAAAATGTAAGTGTTAGCTTGGTTTATTGCTAGAATTAGAGTAGATATTTTCTTAGAAATTCTTTGATGACTTTTAGGTAATTTTTCCCATTTATCTGCTAGGTTAACAAACGAGTTATTGGTGTACTCGGAGTGACCGACTACTAGACGTACGAAGTATCCAAGTAAGTAGTGGGTGCTATTCTTTGCCTTCGGGCCTACACCTTCGATGTTAGGCAGAAGGTTCCGTGAACGCTTCGATGTAAGCAGAAGGTTCCGTGAACGCTTCGATGTTAGGCAGAAGGTTCCGTGAACGCTTCGATGTTAGGCAGAAGGTTCCGTGAACGCTTCGATGTTAAGCAGAAGGTTCCAGGAACGCTTCGATGTTAAGCAGAAGGTTCCGTGAACGCTTCGATGTAAGCAGAAGGTTCCAGGAACGCTTCGATGTTAGGCAGAAGGTTCCGTGAACGCTTCGATGTTAGGCAGAAGGTTCCGTGAACGCTTCGATGTTAGGCAGAAGGTTCCGCGAATGCTTCGATGTTAGGCAGAAGGTTCCGTGAACGCTTCGATGTTAAGCAGAAGGTTCCGTGAACGCTTCGATGTAAGCAGAAGGTTCCAGGAACGCTTCGATGTAAGCAGAAGGTTCCGTGAACGCTTCGATGTTAGGCAGAAGGTTCCAGGAACGCTTCGATGTAAGCAGAAGGTTCCAGGAACGCTTCGATGTTAGGCAGAAGGTTCCAGGAACGCTTCGATGTAAGCAGAAGGTTCCAGGAACGCTTCGATGTTAGGCAGAAGGTTCCGTGAACGCTTCGATGTTAAGCAGAAGGTTCCGTGAACGCTTCGATGTTAAGCAGAAGGTTCCGTGAACGCTTCGATGTAAGCAGAAGGTTCCAGGAACGCTTCGATGTAAGCAGAAGGTTCCAGGAACGCTTCGATGTTAAGCAGAAGGTTCCAGGAACGCTTCGATGTAAGCAGAAGGTTCCGTGAACGCTTCGATGTTAAGCAGAAGGTTCCAGGAACGCTTCGATGTAAGCAGAAGGTTCCAGGAACGCTTCGATGTTAGGCAGAAGGTTCCGTGAACGCTTCGATGTTAGGCAGAAGGTTCCGTGAACGCTTCGATGTTTCGCTTCGATGTTAAGCAGAAGGTTCCGTGAACGCTTCGATGTAAGCAGAAGGTTCCAGGAACGCTTCGATGTAAGCAGAAGGTTCCAGGAACGCTTCGATGTAAGCAGAAGGTTCCGTGAACGCTTCGATGTAAGCAGAAGGTTCCAGGAACGCTTCGATGTTAAGCAGAAGGTTCCGTGAACGCTTCGATGTTAGGCAGAAGGTTCCGTGAACGCTTCGATGTTAAGCAGAAGGTTCCGTGAACGCTTCGATGTTAAGCAGAAGGTTCCAGGAACGCTTCGATGTTAAGCAGAAGGTTCCAGGAACGCTTCGATGTTAGGCAGAAGGTTCCGTGAACGCTTCGATGTAAGCAGAAGGTTCCGTGAACGCTTCGATGTTAGGCAGAAGGTTCCAGAACGCTTCGATGTAAGCAGAAGGTTCCAGGAACGCTTCGATGTTAGGCAGAAGGTTCCAGGAACGCTTCGATGTAAGCAGAAGGTTCCAGGAACGCTTCGATGTTAGGCAGAAGGTTCCGTGAACGCTTCGATGTAAGCAGAAGGTTCCGTGAACGCTTCGATGTTAGGCAGAAGGTTCCGTGAACGCTTCGATGTAAGCAGAAGGTTCCAGGAACGCTTCGATGTTAGGCAGAAGGTTCCAGGAACGCTTCGATGTAAGCAGAAGGTTCCGTGAACGCTTCGATGTTAGGCAGAAGGTTCCGCGAATGCTTCGATGTTAGGCAGAAGGTTCCGCGAATGCTTCGATGTTAGGCAGAAGGTTCCGTGAACGCTTCGATGTAAGCAGAAGGTTCCGTGAACGCTTCGATGTTAGGCAGAAGGTTCCGTGAACGCTTCGATGTAAGCAGAAGGTTCCAGGAACGCTTCGATGTTTCGCTTCGATGTTAGGCAGAAGGTTCCGTGAACGCTTCGATGTAAGCAGAAGGTTCCGTGAACGCTTCGATGTTAGGCAGAAGGTTCCGCGAATGCTTCGATGTTAGGCAGAAGGTTCCGTGAACGCTTCGATGTTAGGCAGAAGGTTCCGTGAACGCTTCGATGTTAAGCAGAAGGTTCCGTGAACGCTTCGATGTAAGCAGAAGGTTCCGTGAACGCTTCGATGTAAGCAGAAGGTTCCAGAACGCTTCGATGTAAGCAGAAGGTTCCGTGAACGCTTCGATGTAAGCAGAAGGTTCAGGAACGCTTCGATGTAAGCAGAAGGTTCCAGGAACGCTTCGATGTAAGCAGAAGGTTCCAGAACGCTTCGATGTTAAGCAGAAGGTTCTAGGAACGCTTCGATGTTAAGCAGAAGGTTCCGGGAACGCTTCGATGTTAAGCAGAAGGTTCCGTGAACGCTTCGATGTTAAGCAGAAGGTTCCGGGAACGCTTCGATGTTAGGCAGAAGGTTCTGTGAACGCTTCGATGTTAGGCAGAAGGTTCCGTGAACGCTTCGATGTTAGGCAGAAGGTTCCGCGAATGCTTCGATGTTAGGCAGAAGGTTCCAGGAACGCTTTGATGTTTCGCTTCGATGTTAAGCAGAAGGTTCCAGAACGCTTCGATGTTAGGCAGAAGGTTCCGTGAACGCTTCGATGTTAGGCAGAAGGTTCCGTGACGCTTCGATGTTAAGCAGAAGGTTCCGTGAACGCTTCGATGTTAGGCAGAAGGTTCAGGAACGCTTCGATGTTAGGCAGAAGGTTCCGTGAACGCTTCGATGTTAGGCAGAAGGTTCCGTGAACGCTTCGATGTTAGGCAGAAGGTTCCGCGAATGCTTCGATGTTAGGCAGAAGGTTCCAGGAACGCTTTGATGTTTCGCTTCGATGTTAAGCAGAAGGTTCCAGAACGCTTCGATGTTAGGCAGAAGGTTCCGTGAACGCTTTGATGTTAGGCAGAAGGTTCCGTGAACGCTTCGATGTTAGGCAGAAGGTTCCGCGAATGCTTCGATGTTAGGCAGAAGGTTCAGGAACGCTTCGATGTTTCGCTTCGATGTTAAGCAGAAGGTTCCGTGAACGCTTCGATGTTATGAAGAAGGTTCCGTGAACGCTTCGATGTTATGTAGAAGGTTCCGCGAACGCTTCGATGTCAAGTGTAGAAAGTACTAAAAGGTTTAGCGATTGAGTATAACGCTTCGATGTTAGTGGGAAAGCACTAGAAGATTATGCGGTCATGTTAGGGTTACGTGTGAGAGTTGTGGTGCATTGTGCATGTTTATATTTGTTATCCCCTACTTGCTAAGCGTAAGCTTACGTGTGTGTGTGTTCTGTGGTGTAGGTAACGATGCAGTTACAGGTGAGCTAAGCGAGTGAGCCAGAACTTGGGAGCAGTCGGAGACGCACGGGGCATGCCGGTGCAGGCAGTTGTCGGGGCATTTCGTCCTAGTTCTCGGGGTGTGGTTTGTATTGGAGATTTTGAGATTTGTGGTTAGTTTGGGTTAGAATTGATGGTTGTTTGGTTTTGTGAGATTTTGGTTGGTAGTTGAGATTTTGAGACTTTGTGATTGATTTAGTAAGAGTTGTTTAGTGTAAATACTTGTGGATTTGTACTGGTGTAAATTGGGTTTGAATTGTGGTATTAAATGTTGTTTGTTTTTCATGTTTTGGATTAGGAACTTTTAGGCGTTATATTGCCGTTTTTTACGAGTCGTTAATTTATCGAAAATTGTTTTAAACGGGGATTGGTTTGCAAAGTAATTCACCGAGCCGGGGCAGGTTCGGGGGCGTTACAAAAACGAATATTTAATTTCCCCTAGGATCCTCCTCAAAATTTTCTAACTAATCTACTATCTTCACTCTTCCAACTCGGGTGCTAAATATTCTCTTAAATTCTTATATCTATTCCGAACCTTTATCTTCTAAGCTATATTACTCTCATTACACACTTCATTACTTTTCCCATAAACTATCCAAAAAAACCTATCCAAGGATTAAACTACCAAAATTAGAAGAAACACCAGCAAGTAAATGGAGATTTTCTGACCTCAAAATTAGGGTTTTCTAAATCCTAGTCAAATCCCCCCAAATACACCTCAAAACACTAAAAACTATCACCTAGGTGCATCATCAACAAAACTCATGTAAATCTTACCTTAAAACCCTTGAAACCCTTGAAGAATCGGAGGTTAGAATACCACTAATGGCTGCTAGTTTTCACGAGGAAGAAAGAAAGAAGAAAGAAGAGATTTTGATTTTTAACCACCAACCATTCACTTTTTATAAAACAAATTCTTCTCTTTTAAAAGTTAACCTCCTTATTTTTAAAATTGTGAAAGAAACCCCACCCCTTTTTCCTTTCTAATTTCCAACGTGAATATCATCCCCATTCAATCACTTTTATTCATTTACTTTTACTTTCCATTGGTTCAATTTTCTTTAACTTTTCAACAATCTTTTCTTCTCCTTAGACTTTGCCTTTTCAAACTATCACTTTTCTTCTCCTTTCACAGAGCAGCAATCGGATGGCAGTCGACAAATAGAAGAAGGGATGACAGAAAACGGATGGCCGAACAGCAATCGGATCAACATAGACAAAGCAATGGACGACTTAGAAGAGTAGACGACAAAAGAGAGCAAATCAAGAAGATTTTATCATAATTATAAGCTGTTGATTAAGGGAATCAGCGGATTAGAAGGAGAAAATAAAGGAACAGATTGGAGAGAGAAAAAAGGATGACACGCAGAACGAGGAGAAGAAGCAATTATAAAAGAGAGGGTTTTTATTATTTTGGGGAGCACTGGTCTGCGGCTGGCGACAGAGAATTCAATTCTTCCTTTTCTTCTCTTCTACTTTTTATTTTATTTTTTTTTAGCTTTATTATTATGTTTCTAGGCTAAACTTTTTATCTTGGTTAAGAGAGAGAGTACTCTTTACATGTTTTTACTTTGATCTATGAATGCTTAGTATTTTTCACTGAACAATGACTGATGGTTTTTATGGCATAAATTAAATTGTGTTGATAGGAAAATTTAAATTCACATGTTCTTATTGTATCGATTACCAACAAAGTAGCTAACATTAATTTATTTGGCATTAAGAATAGGTTTACAAGAAAATTTGGATTAAGTTTTTATCTTTTCAACTTCGAAAAGAAAATTCTGAAACGAATTTATCTAGGCAATTCGACGGAATCCTAGAAAAATTATGAATTCTTCTTGTGCTGTGACTAATGCTGTAGCATTGCGGTAGTATCAGTAATAATTGCATGTAAAGAGAAAATCAACCCTAACCAAGGTTTTTCCCATAATTATATTTTTAAATCATTTCCATTTTTAGCCATATTTAATTTCGAGTAATTTTATTTCATCATTCTTTACAACTTATTTAATTTCAATATTTTCATCTATTTTCAATATTCTCACTTTTATTTTTATAGAATTTTATAGCAAATTAAATTGATTAAGCATATCCTCGTGGGATCGACTTTTACTTACTTTATTACTTCGTTAGCGACACGTGCACTTGCGTTAGGGTGTTATGAGACATAGACACAAAAGATGTATTATGAGACATAGACACAAAAGATGTATTATGAGACATAGACACAAAAGATGACAAGTCTGGTGACATATGATGAGAGGCGCCAGAATCTAAGATCCACAATGAGGAAGATATACCTGATGGACTGGAGGATGACAAACCTATATGAGAAGAAGCTGACATAGCATGAGGCTGAGAGGAGAGAAATTGCTGAAACTTCTCAAGTAACGATGAATCCAAGTACGGAGTGATCATTGTGTTGCTGGACTGAGGAGGTCGATATGTCCATTGTTGCATTGAATTACCAGAATTTTTTAAAGTATACTGAGTCCTCTGAGGCTGCTGCGATTTTCCTTTGCTTAACAATAGCGGACATTGAGCCTTCCAATGACCCTTCTTCTTGCAAAAGACACATTCATCATGGAAAACCTTTGAGTTCGTCCTGTTTTGATTATTAGCCTGAAGACGTTGAGATGCCGCAAAAACAGATGGAGTATTAACATAGCTCCAATATGAATAGTTGGAAGTAGGGGTGTGCAAAATCAAACTGGAACCGATGAACTAAACCAGAACCGGTGAAATCGGTTTGGATCGGGTCGGTTTTGAGCATAATGAAACCAAACTTCGATTCTAAATTGCAAAAGCCGAAAATGATCAGTTCAGTTTTTGGTTTGGATCGGTCAAAACTAATAGAAACTGAACCGAACTGATGAAATCGGTTTCTAAGGTTTTGTGTTGTGCATAGAACAGACTGTGCTGTGTACAATTCTGTGCGACTTGTGAGAGCTCGAACAGTCGAGCAAGAAGGAAAGTGAGAGACAGTGACAGCCATCTCTCTGCGAGAGCTCGAGCAGTTGTGCGACCGACGAACGGAGGCACAGAGAAGAGAGTGAGAGACAATACGAGATACTATCGTCAATTCTGAGGCACAGAGCTCTCTGCTCTGTATCGGCAACTCGGCACGAGGAAGAAATGCAGCTCGTGCCTCGTAGTCTATAGTCGTGGACGCCGACGGTTGAAAATGGAGATTGGAAATCAGTTGTAGTCTGCTGTCTGTAGATTGGAGAACCGAGACTGCTGAAGCCAAAAATCAAAATTAGGTCTTTCACTCGTTTAGGAAAATTTTTGGGCTTTAATATTGTCAAGAACCGGAACCGAACTGAAACCGAACTGGAACTTTTGGTTCTGTTCAAGTTCGGTTCCAATCCGTTTCCTAACCAGTTTCGGCCTCCAACCTCAAAATCGAAATCTGATCAGTTTTGTTCAGTTGCCCACCCCTAGTTTTTTCCGTCCAATTGAACGCTAATCGACTAAAGAGAATCATCTTTATGACTAGCCATAATTACAAACCAAATCGTTCTCCTAAAAAACAAAGATCAAATTCCCAAAAACAAAACTCAAATTACAGTCTCGTTTTTCACTAACCGGACAGCCTTAAAAAACACAACAGACAATCGTCACCTTTCAGAATGTATCTCTATTTGTTATAAACTAGCTGTCACAATTTCAAGACGATCCAATGGTGAAAACTCGAGAAATTGCAATTCTTGTCTTGCTACTCTTCAAAAATCCGAAAATCCCAAACCCGAAACTGCAGTCCCATTTTTCCTTAACCGAAAAGTCTTGAAAAACACAAAGGACAATCTCCACCATTCAAAATGTACCTATATATGTTGTAAACTAACCATCAAAATTTCAAGATGATCCAACGACTGAAACGCGAGTAATTGCAATTCTCATCTCGCTGCTCTTGAAAATTCCAAAAATCCAAAAATCTCTTTTTGCCTCTTCTCTCTTCTTTTCTTTTCAAATTCGAGAAACGAAATTAGATCCGCGATAACTATGGACTAAATTAAAAATCTCTCAAAACATCAAACAAATTTATAGGATGGCTCTGATACCATGTTGAAATTGAAAAACGAGAAGATAAAGATCTTATTGAAAATGATAAAAAATAACACAACCTAAAAGTGTTATATAGCTAGGGTTAATAAACAAGTAAAGTAAATTACTAAAAAGTCCTTGAAGCTAATACATATAATCTAACACGTAAAACATATGAAGCTCTGCCTAATTAAAAAAATTGGGCATAGTTTCTTTTGTTTTTTCACTCCCTCTTTAGTAATTATAAAAAACAAATCACTTATTTTGTTAACCAGTTCCGATATGCATACATAGTTCAAAATAAAACAAATATGGTTACTATTACAAAAACGTACTACTAGAAAAATGTACAAACACATAATAATGTTCAACAAAAAATGTGAACCCAATTCCATTTACTTAAAATTATCATCAATGACGGACTTGACTAGGCATAGAAAACTCTTTCACAACAAATGTAAAACTATGTTAGAAGATATTTAAATACGTCAGTTTCGTAATATTGAAATAGAAACACTTATTTGTGTTCCAACAACAATGCTAAAACCAACAA
Organism: Begonia masoniana; assembly: GCA_022432975.1. Lineage (NCBI taxonomy): Eukaryota > Viridiplantae > Streptophyta > Magnoliopsida > Cucurbitales > Begoniaceae > Begonia > Begonia masoniana. Next base: position 23,479,224 of record CM039512.1, on the reverse strand, counting down.
AAGTGTCTTATGATATTTGTCTTTCTGCTTGCTGTGTTTCCCACTCTTGTACTAGTAGAAGCGTGCCTCAAGTGGATCCTATGCTTTGACAAGTGAGGGTGTTTTTGTAGCGCCCCGAACCCGCCCCGGGCCCGGTGCGTTACGTTGAAACCAAATCCCGTGTTTAAACGACGTTTAAAAGTAATTTAAATAAAATTCCCGACTCGGTTTTCGGGTTTTCCGAACCCTCAATTTTTCTTGGAAAGCGTGTCTAAAATACTTTGAAATACGTTGGAAAAATGTCGGGTTAAAATGGTTTGGAAAAATTGAAGTTTTAAAAAAAATTTAAAAAAAAAACAAGGAGGGGCGCTGCTGGGCGCCGCGTGGGCGCCACGTGCCCACGCGCCCCTGGCGCGCGCGCAAAGCGCGCCTAATGCGCACCCAGCGCGCGCCCTTGCGCGCCTGGCCTGTGTCGGAGGCGATTATTCGCCTCCCGGTGGCGATTACTCGTCACCGTCTCTGCCGTTTCAGCCAAAAATCGCCCCAGAGGCGATAGCTCGCCTTCCCACGGCGTCCACTCGCCACCTCCTCGGGTTTTTGACCCTAAAACGCCCAAAAACTTGACTTTTTCCCGACTTTTTGACTTACCTTCACTTCCTTCATTTTTCTACGACTAAAACACCTCCAAAAATTCCAAAAATTTAAACATAGCTTCCCGACACCTAAACCTTCAAAGTCGTCGGAGAAGTACGGGGCATACCGGTGCAGGCAGTTGTCGGGGCACCTCGACCATGGTCTTCGGAGAATGTGGGTTTTGTATTTTGGTAGTATTGTAAATGTCTGCTTGTAAGTTGATGGAAATGTGTAGTTCTTTTTGGGTGGATGTCTGATGTGTATTCGTTGTATATAGTCATAGGTCAGGGTGAAGTGTTACCCTACATTGGAGATTTTCCTTATTTTGTATGTTGATAGCATTTCTTGGCGATATGTGGTTTGTTAGAGATTTCGTAGGTTGGTTAGATGGTTAGAAATATTCTGGATCTGGTTGGGATTGGTTTGTGTGGAGGTACCTAGCATTTTGGAGGCGCCATTTTCAGGCGTTACTTTGCCGAAATTTTTGGGAAAGACGCCGTGGTGCTGAAAGGTTAGGGGTAAAGGAATTGATGAGTCTAGGCAGCTAGGTACGAAGTAAGAGAGTTTGGGAGTTTATGTTTTAACGTGGGATCGGTTAGCAAAGTAGCGCTCCGAGCCAGGGTGGGTTCGGGGGCGTTACAAGATGGTATCAGAGCAAAATGGTCGAGTCGTTCAAATGATTACCCGACAATGCCGGCCGCTATGCAACGTGCTTCACTGACTGTAAGTATTTCTATACTTTAGTTCGTTTATATCTAAGATTAGATTGGTTTAATCCCTGTTTGTTTGGTTTAGGTTTAACCATGTTGTTTTGTGATTGTAGTGGACTAGAAAATCTCGAGTGTATCGAGACAACCTTGGTGGATCCCTTAAGTCCATTCATAGACGTAGTAATCGATAGTTTGAAAAGCTATGAATTTTATTGGAGAAAGTGAGACTGCTATTAGAGAATCAAAGTGTTAGTTGTTAATGGTGTAAATCACGTTGAAAGATAGGATGAGAGTAAATCTGATACCCTAGGATTGTGGGAAAAAGGATAGGGTCGATTCGAGTTGAGTGTAAATGGTAGTCTTGAGTATAAGTGATAGTCGTTAGGAAAAGTATAAGTTGAGACCTAGTATGAAATGGGTGAGGACATGGTGGGTTGAATGCAGGGTGAGATAAACCTTAGAATGAGAGATTGTAATGATGATACATGTAGGATTTGTTTCCCTTAGAGCGTTACATCTTATGTGAGGAATAGATAGTCTTAGGGTATAGTTAGCACCTCCTTGGGAGTATTAGGATACGATGAACCAGATAAGAGTTTGAAGTTGGAAATGAAATTTATCGGGAGATACTTTAGATCGTAGAGGTATCATTAGTATGTTTACGTGGATCAATGGGAAAATGTAGAATAGTTAGAGTTACGTATAATGGGGGTAGTTAGATGTTGATTATGTGTGGGTGTTTAGTTTAAGTAAATTGTTAAGAGGGTACGGGAAGTTGCTATTGCCGTAATAAGTGCAGAAAATGTTACTGATTGGTGACTGTGAAATCCGAAGGATCATGTAAGAGGGTAAATAGTTTCGGCCAGAGTCATTAAGTTTAGGAGGTAAATGAGGACTCAAGTGCTATGAGATCAGGAGTATAGAGGATGTGTGATGTAAGATAGATGGATGGCCGATATTCTAGATATTGGAATCGACTTAACTCAAAGAGAGGGTTAAGGTAAGCTGGTGAGCTATTAAATATTTAGTGTTCCGTATGAAGCTAGGAAAGTTACGAAAGTTTAGATGTTAAGTTATGGAATTGTATGGAATATGAGAACTGGTACGAAAAGTGTGTAAGTCATGTAGGGATTATGTTTGAGCGTCTAGTCTCAGTAAAGCATTTTGAGCACTTTTAGAAGATGAGGTTGATTGAGGCAAATTGGTAATTGTGGAATCTAAGTGATCATATAGTAATGTTTATATTAAGAAAGCCATTAGATTTTGAGGAATTGGAGAATCAAAGATTAATGCACAGTGATACACAATTTTAAAAAATAGTTGATCCTTAGGGCATATGTACCAACTTGGTAGTGACTCAATGAAGAACTATTGGGTATTACAGTTTGTAGTTAATGAGTACATGAATGAATGATTGAGTGTTAGAGTGTGAGGTTAGAATGATTAGAGTTTAAATGCCTTGATTAAGTAGAGCCTCTAGAATTAGGATGATGTTTGGAGATTTAGACTAATGTACGCAATGTTAGGAGGTATGGTAAATCAGCGAGAGGGAGTACCATTGTAGAAATGTAACAGGTAGGAGACTGAACGAGTAGGAAGAGTAAGAGTAGATTTCGTCATTAAACTTTGGAGAAAACCCTGAGTGAAATTAGATATTTGTATAAGTTTGGAGAGATTTAGGAAAGAGAAAGAGAAAAGTTAGAATTAGTGTGTGAGTGATTTAGAGACAATGTTAAGGTCAAAAGCTTAAAGGTTCGACTCAGATGTAACGAAGTCGGAATCGTTGAGGTCAAAGTCAAAAAGTTTAAGAGTGGATAGGTTTAAGTATAAGATGTAAGTTAGAACTCAAATGCTGGAATTATGCAATATAGATAGAAGAAGTGCTAAGTTAGAGTTGGAATTAAGTTGGAAAAGTTTGAAAGTATAGGTGATACTTGATTGAAGTTAAAGGACGTATAAATACTCAAGATATAAGGAGCAAAGTTAGGAAAATGAAAACTTTGGGTGATGTAGAAAAGTGTAGTGAATTCAATAATTGTTGGGATTATTGAGAGTTGGGGTGTATAGTTTAGAATGACCCAACCTAGAGTCATAGTGAGTTGACAATTTGGAGTGAATGAAAACTCAGTTAGTACTTCGAGGGTATAGTGAATTAGAATATGTGAATGGTGTTAGAATGAGGTGCGAGGTAAATAGATATAAGATGCGATAGTAAGATCGAAAGGAATTTGGTTCTAGTGTTTTGCTATTGAGATGGTTTTGGAGGTTTGAGATTGTTACATTAGAAAAGTAAGTGACTAGGTGAACTTAGTTACGAAGTCCTGATCTACGAATTTATAGAGTTTAGTCTAACTAGAGGTAAGAATTGTACTCATTAGTATCTTAGGATTACTCGATTGTGGTAGCATAGAGTCGTAGTAATTTGTGTGTGTTTATTAGTCACAGAAGTAGAAAAGATGAATTTAGCTAGAGAAAAAGATCGAGTTGAAGAGGTTGGGGGTATAGATTAAATGACAGTAAGGGAACGTGTATGCATTAGGGTTCGAGCTTACAAAGTTAGTTTGAGGTATGTAGTAACCGATAGGTGAGTAAGGGTATTGGGTAGGTGAGATGAGATGAGTACATTGAGAAATAACAAGGCCACAAATTTTGAGGACAAAATTTTTGTAAGGAGGGTGGATTGTAACACCCGGGATTTTTTTTAAAATGAAAATTTATAATTTAAAAACGAGATTATTATTATTATTATTATTATTATTATTATTATTATTATTATTATTATTATTATTATTATTATTATTATTATTATTATTATTATTATTATTATTATTATTATTATTATTATTATTATTATTATTATTATTATTATTATTATTATTATTATTATTATTATTATTATTATTATTATTATTATTATTATTATTATTATTATTATTATTATTATTATTATTATTATTATTATTATTATTATTATTATTATTATTATTATTATTATTATTATTATTATTATTATTATTATTATTATTATTATTATTATTATTATTATTATTATTATTATTATTATTATTATTATTATTATTATTATTATTATTATTATTATTATTATTATTATTATTATTATTATTATTATTATTATTATTATTATTATTATTATTATTATTATTATTATTATTATTATTATTATTATTATTATTATTATTATTATTATTATTATTATTATTATTATTATTATTATTATTATTATTATTATTATTATTATTATAAAAATAAATAAATAAAACTCAACAGAATAGCCGAAGCTATTCTGTCGAGTGCCCGACGCCGAGCGCGAGGAGCAGGGGAGAGGAGAGGGAGACGAGTGACGTCCCTCCTCCGACGAGCACCGGCGACTCCGGCGTTCTCCGGCCAGACGACGGCGACGAGCTGGGCCCGGTTCTCTCCGCGCACGAACCGTCAGGTTAGACCGATTTTTTCTCCCCTGTTTCGGTTCTGTTTATGGCCGACGGCGATGAGCTGCTAGAGCTCTGATCGCCGGCCATTTTTGGTTGCTCTCGGCGTCGAATTGCTGAGCTCGGTGCTGGCAAGGAATGCCGAGCAGTGGGCAGCTCGGGAGGAGCTAAAAACCGAGGGCTCCAATTTAGGGATTTCGGGTTTTCTGAATTGGAACTTCGATTTTAGGTTAGTTTATGCTAATTGAGGGTATAGATGGTTGATTGGTGAGGAATTGAGTGAGAATTGATGAAAAATCGGAAAGGGGAATTTTCCGGGTGAAGGGGCAGTTCGGGTTTTCTGAGTTTTGACCTAGTTAGGGTCATTTGTTTTCAAATTCCTTTGGGCAGGTTAAAATAGGTTATTAGAGGAGTACGTGGCCGCTGGAATCGTTCGATTCCGATAACCGATGCAAAAGTTATGCACGTTTGAGGTTTCGGGTCGGTTTTTACCGAACCCAAATTGGTGGCCCGTTTCGTTAGGTTTTGCTGGATTAGGCTAGAAATAGTAGTTGGAGAGTAATTGGTAGATGTAGGCTTGATTTTAATGGTTTGATGAATTTTTATCGTAGGTCGAGCTGTAGATGGACAGGTAATCGAGTACCCTCAGCGAGCTAGGACGCCAGGTAAGTAGAGGACGCTATGTTTTGCCTTCGGGCCTACACCACGGAACGGTAGGGAATTGTTGTTTGTTGATTTCTTTGCTTTGTTTGGGAATTGTTGTTGGTTGGTTGCTTTACTTGGTTTGAATTGTGAGTTGGTTGCTTTGCTTTGATGTGTCTCGAGTGCTACTCGAGAGGTACGCAACTGTGTCTCGAGTGATACTCGAGAGGTACGCAACTGTGTCTCGAGTGCTACTCGAGAGGTACGCAACTGTGTCTCGAGTGCTACTCGAGAGGTACGCAACTGTGTCTCGAGTGCTACTCGAGAGGTACGCAACTGTGTCTCGAGTGATACTCGAGAGGTACGCAACTGTGTCTCGAGTGCTACTCGAGAGGTACGCAACTGTGTCTCGAGTGCTACTCGAGAGGTACGCAACTGTGTCTCGAGTGCTACTCGAGAGGTACGCAACTGTGTCTCGAGTGATACTCGAGAGGTACGCAACTGTGTCTCGAGTGCTACTCGAGAGGTACGCAACTGTGTCTCGAGTAGAATGGATATTCTACGAGAGAGGTACGCCTACGATTAATGAAGTGAGAACGTGATACATACAACCGAGAGTAGAAACCGCATGTGATAGGATTGAGTGCATTGTTGTGTGGGGCTTGCATTGTTTGGCATGGTAGGTGTGGGCGACTAGCATTGTTTGGTCATGTTGTTGTGTTGTGTGGAGTCGGGTGATTGAGTTGCATTGGGGCGTTGTGTTGTCGTGTTGAGCGGTGTTGTGTTGCATGTGTTAGGGTTACGCTGTGTGAGTTGTGGTGAATGGTGTATGTTTATCTTTGTTATTCCCTACTTGCTAAGCGTAAGCTTACGTGTGTATGTGTGTGTTCTGTGGTGTAGGTAACAATGCGGTTACAGGTGAGCTGAGCGAGTGAGCCATGACTTGGGAGCCGTCGGAGAAGTACGGGGCATGCCGATGCAGGCAGTTGTCGGGGCGCCTCGACCATGGTCTTCGGAGAATGTGGGTTTTGTATTTTGGTAGTATTGTAAATGTCTGCTTGTAAGTTAATGGAAATGTGTAGTTCTTTTTGGGTGGATGTCTGATGTGTATTCGTTGTATATAGTCATAGGTCAGGGTGAAGTGTTACCCTACATTGGAGATTTTCCTTATTTTGTATGTTGATAGCATTTCTTGGCGATATGTGATTTGTTAGAGATTTCGTAGGTTGGTTAGATGGTTAGAAATATTCTGGATCTGGTTGGGATTGGTTTGTATGCAGGTACCTAGCATTTTGGAGGCGCCATTTTCAGGCGTTACTTTGCCGAAATTTTCGGGAAAGACGCCGTGGTGCTGAAAGGTTAGAGGTAAAGGAATTGATGAGTCTAGGCAGCTAGGTACGAAGTAAGAGAGTTTGGGAGTTTATGTTTTAACGTGGGATCGGTTAGCAAAGTAGCGCTCCGAGCCAGGGTGGGTTCGGGGGCGTTACAATGATGGCGTTCGGGTCTTAAATCCAGCCAGTTACTCTTGCTTAGCTAGGTGCTGGTAAATCATGACGATTCAACGAGTCTTTTGTTCCAATCTTTTGTTAATCATAAGCTGTTTATTTTAAATAATGCTTTAATTTTGTTCTTATGTGTTGTGGTTTATCACTGTTGCCTGATCATATGCATATCAAACCCCGTTGTCTGTTACCATATTACATATGATTATTTGTCTCAATTTAATGTCATCTGATTTGAACTGTTACTTGATTTAATGTCATATTACATTGTAGCACAAATGATTTCAGTAGTATGAACAAAGCCAAACAAGAGGGAATTTACATTGGAAATATTTTTAATTTCACAGATTGTGACTTTGAGGCAAGGTGACACGGTGGCCCTTAGAAAAGGGGCCGTGTAATACCCACAATATTCAAAAAGTACTTAGGAAGAAGTGTTGTGCAAAAATCAAAAAAATAAGGGGGAAGATAGGAGAAAAAAATGCAAATAAATAAAGGTGGAAGTGTGTGATTATGATGGCCGATTATGAAGGTGATTAAATGACATGAAAATATGAAGGAAAGTAACAAGATGAAGATGGAGTGAAGTGTGTGAAAATCGTGAAGAACATAATGAAATAGATGAAAAGAAAATGCAAGGATTAAATGGTGAAGTATGTGAAGTGATGGTGGCCGAAATGTAAGGGTGATGTGTGTGAGAAAATGTGATGAAAATGAAGGAGATGGAAATACCTTTGGCGAACCCAAGGAGCTATCTTACGTTTGAGCTCTCGGGTGCACGTTTTTCTGAAGGAAAATGACCACCGTAGGCCTAGGTTTTCTTCCTCGAAGCTCTTACTCTCAAGAGAGCAAGATGAGGGAAAATGAGAGCTAGCCTAGCAACCTTAGGGCTAGGATAGCAATGGAGGACCATTCCACTCAATAGAAATCGAGGAACGCCCAAAGGTTCTTCTAACACGGAGTTAGGGAAATAGAAATTTTATAAATGAGCAAAAGTTGTAATACATGGACCAATGCTATGCATTTATAGGCAACCTAAGGTGGATTAGGGTTTGAAGGATAAATGGTGTCCCTTGATTAAAAACAATCGGGTGGCTAGGAGAAGCAAGCCGTGGGTGCGTGCCTTCCGCCAATTCATCCATCCGAGTAGGCGCTATCTGACGGCCCAGGCGCGCCAGCTCATCGATCCGTATCTAGCTGCCCACGCGCCTCGCATCTGCCTGCCCGCGCCCTTCTCCTTGCCCGCGCGTGCGCCAAATGTACGCTGAAGATTGGGCCGCGCCAAGACTTGATCAAAGGCTGAATTTTTTCCAACTCCTTGATCCATTTTGCCACCCACACTTGTAACTGCAATTTCATACCTTTAAATGTGGGCTCTTCTTTGGGCTAAGGCTTTCTTTGGGCTCCATTTGTTGAAGTGTTCTTCCTTTGAATAATTGTTGAATAATTTCTTCAACCCTTCATCCACCACATTCATCTAACCCTAACCACACAATCTAATGCATAATGCCAAATATATTTAATCCATACAAAAAGGCTAATGTATGCCAAATGAGTTTAAAAACCAAAATTACATATTTAGAGGCCCGGGAAGACAAATTCCCATTGGGCTGCTTGAAGGCTCCGTGCCAATGCTCCATTGTAGGCTATACATGGGCATGTCCATGTCTTCTGATGTCGGCTCCCATGTGAGATCAACAATGGGGTCATAACCTACAAGAAGAGAAAAATCATTAGCAAATTGACTAATCAAATTATGGGCCCAAGTTTGTGATCTCATGACAGGCCTCCTAGGCATGTCATAAAGAAAATCATAAATTTTAACAAAACACATGGACAAATAGAACAATTTGTTGTCTTCTAATAATTTATTGAAATTCCTTTCGATACTGTATTTGTTCTAACAGAACAACCACAAACATGAATGTTGAAAGTACTAACAGCACAACCCCAAACATGCCACAAAATTTTAACAGAACAGTCACAAACATGCCACAGAACAGATGCTAATAGCCACCAACAATCTTTTATTAGTCATAAGCTGTTTATTTTAAATAATGCTTTAATTTTGTTCTTATGTGTTATGATTTGCCTCTGTTGCTTGATCATATGCATATCAAATCCCGTTGTCTGTCATCATATTACATATGTTTATTTGGCTCAATTTAATGTCATCTGATTTGAATTGTTACTTGATTTAATCTTTGCAGATTGTTTCACCTTCACCTACTAATTTCACTGCACATTCTATTAATCAATTTAAATTTTTTGATGTGGTATTTGGCCTTCGCTTCATCATTTTAAAATATCAGTTCTATGCATTTGCTCTGTTAGAATTAACATAATCTAAAAAAAAATAGTAAATTTTGGCTCTAGTAGATATTATTCATTACGAGTACTGCTTGTTTATTAATCTCTTCATGGTCCTTCATTTTTGTGAGTGTGACATTGTATGCAGTTAAGTAGTGGTTGCCAAATCTCATCCAATTCTTGTACCTCAAGTATGGAACCTTCCAAATTTGATGTCATTTTCCCTACAATTAGCACAATTAGTTAACAACCAACAACAATTTCAAGAATAATTAGCTATCATCCAGACTGAATTGGCCACTACTCACAAGGCAAATAGAAACCTAGAAAATAGGTTAAACAATGTGGAATAAATCCCTCATCCCTCGGATAAAGACAATTATGAAGTGATCCATAGTAGACCCTTCATCATCGGCAAGATGCTTGGCGACTCTTTGGACGTGACCATAGAGATAAAGATGTAACACCCCGAATTTTCTAAACTCAGTTCGTTACTCATAAATCCGAACATAACTGGGAAATTTCGGACCAAATTTAAAACTTCACTCGAAAGTCAAATTTGAACGTTTGCTAAAAAAAACACAAAAAAAACCTTACAGCGGAAAACTTTTGAGCAAAGAAAGTTTAACAAAACTATAAAACAGTGTTCAAATAATCAGTTAAAATATTAGAAAAATAATTTGGCCGGAAGAGATGAAGACTTAGGCGTGAAATACTTAAAGTTCATAAAAGTCAAACACACCATCCGCTGAACAAAGTCAACGAAAAGGGCAGAAACAAAACCGAAAGTTTCCACCGATGACGTCAGCCGGATGATTCGTTCATCCAGCCTCTGCCGATCACAAGACGACAAATCTTTTACTCACGTCTTCTGAAAGAACAAACTATGTACACCGATCACTAAACGACAAAAGACTTTTACCTTCATCATCCGATGGATAAATTATTCGACATCATCCGGTGACCAAACGACACAAGACTTTTACCTTCATCATCCGATGGATAAATTATTCGACATCATCCGGTGACAAAACGACAAAAGACTTTTACCTTCATCATCTGATGGATAAAATACTTGACATCATCCGGCTACAAAACGAAAAATTTTCTACTTATATCTTCCGATGCTTCTACTGAAGACATCATCCGATGACTTTACTGAAGACATCTTCCGATAGACAACAGAACAACAACCCTACATCTGCAGATAGACTTCATCTACCGATAGATCAAAAATACTCAACAAAAACAGCATAGCAACATTTTTACTCTAACAAAGAAAACTCCGACTACCAAAAGAATTTGAGCATTTTACTAAAAATCGTTCAAACTATTTAAATCTGTGTATTACTCCAAACTTTAGTAAACACCACTATTAAATCCAACAGAGTATCATCATCAGAAAAGTCTCACCAACGTATTCAAAAACATTAAAACCACTTCTGTTAATAGAAAACTCAACAAAACTTAAAATAAATCATGGTTCACTAAACCTTCTCCTTTACCAACATCAGTTAAACCGCCTCATTAGAATCACTAATCCGTGGCATTGAAGTGCTCCATCAATAGCCTAATCCTCAACATGTTCAGAGAACACACCTTCTGTTGCCTCTTCACCTACATCACAAAACTCATCTATTAGCCTAATGCTAAGTAAGTAAAGCAATAATGAAATGAAATGCTGAAACATAAACTCCTAAATATGCGGTTTCTACTTTCTCATCTTAGTTGCATATGCATCGTTTCTGATCTGATCCCCCTGTGAAATTGGGAGTTGAATCACTTCTCCCAAAGTCATACATCCTCTCTCTTGATTAAGGGCCGGATTAGTTCCCTTAACAAACTGTTCAGATCCCCTTGTGAAATTGGGGTTTGGATCACTTCCCCCAAAGTTATACATCCTCTCTCTTGGTTAAGGGGCGGATTAGTTCCCTTAACAACTGTTACAGTCTATTCATTCCTTACCATGCCATTTCATGTAAATTCATTTTCGCATAAATTTTCAAAATATGATGCATGACATACAAACATTCAAACACACATAATCCTACTATTTTGTGATGTAGGCCCGAAGGCACAAGCAAACTTTACTTACCTGGCTCTACTGAAAATCGTTCGGCTGTAAGCTACTTTAGAAGCTCGCTCACCTAAGTTCATAACAGGACATCAATCAAACCTCTACTAAACTTTACTAAAAATTAACCAGAAGAACAAGGAAACCAGTTTGGAACTCTACTGCTTGCACATTTCCATTTATCCCCAAAAACCTGAACCTACTCTCATCTACAGCATCCTTGAAATCCTCACATTGTACACACTCAGTTATCTAACTGCTAAAACGCAAGAGAATGAGGAAAAACGTACCTAAGTTGAAAGAGATTTGAGCAAGAAAGAAATTGCCCAGAGGTTTCTGCTCGAGAGCTGAAGGCCGAGAGGGAAAATAGGAAATAGTGGCGGCTACAGTGCATTAAACCCAAAACCCCTTTCCTTAAATACGTTATCCACTTTCAATTTTCCAATTACCCTTATGCCATTGCCTAGACATCCATTAACCCTACCTTTATTATTATCATATAAAGTGTGCCATTAATTTAAAAAGAAAAGGAAATCGGTTTGATAGAACCGGGTGTTACAAAAGATTATGGTCTTGAGGGAGGTCAAAATCATTATCGTCAATATTCTCAATCTCCTAATCACCATGACAAACAACTCTTTAGAAATATAAAGTTAAATGCTCCTACTTTTATGGTTGTTTGGATTCTCGAATCTTTACTCAATGGGTTAAGGATATGAATCATTTTTTCACTGGGTAAGGAGTGCCAAAAAATCGAAGAGTTCAATTTGCCAATTTAAAATTAATTGGGTTTGCCCAACTATTTTGGGAAAGTGTAGAGGATCTCCATGAGAGGAGTTATGCACCTCTTGTTGGAAGTTGAGATGAAATGAAGTGGCAACTTCAAGAGAAGTATTTGCCCCAATCCTAACAAAGTACTCTGTTAGACCAACGGAATGTCCTTACCCAGGGAAACTAACCAGTCACCGAGTATGTTAATCAATTCTGTAGCGACCCTAATACTGTACCCGCTTTTCCTGTACTATATATATATATATATATATATATTTAATCCTAAGTTTAAACGGAGTTTAAAACGGAAACCAAATTCGTAAAACGTTCGAATCTATTTTGAAAACCTACTATTAAAACTCTAAAACAATTAAGGAAAACCTTAATTAAACTTAAAATCAATTTAGAACAAAACTTAAAACCATTTAATTAAAAACCAATCGCGGGGCAAAAAGGGGCGGTCACCCCAAAAATAAAGGGGCGATCGATCGGCCAAAAAGGGGCGATCGATCACCATCAGCGATCGCTGGCCTTTGCCAGCGATCTCCTTAATCGCGCCTGGCCAACAGGAGGCGATCGATCGCCACCATGTGGCGATCGATCGCCACACGCTCTTGAATTTTTCCAGAGCGTGGCGATCAGGAGGCGATCGCGTCGCCTCCACTGGCGATCGTGCCACAGCAAGGGGCGACCGATCGCCAGGACAGGCGACCAATCGCCACCCCCACTGCCTCCCTTCCTTTTTCTCTCGCCATCTTCTTCTCTATTCCTCTTCCCCTGCTTCTCTATACATCTAACATTCCACTCACCATTTCATCAATAATTTCATCAATAACAACCATACGTTTCGACACAAACTAACTCGAAACTTCACCCAAAACCACGACTCGAAACACATTCAAAACATAGCTTATTTTCATGAAAATAAAACGCGTGGATATGTTTAAAACCTAAACAAATCCTCCTGTTTTGATATCAAACAAAAGATTATAAAATCAATTTCCAAAACATCAATACGTAAACCTGTTCAGACCCAAACAACCTAATATGTCTATACAACCATCAGCCCAGACGATCCCAATAATCCAAAAACCTATACATACTTCCCCACGGGTCAGGTAAGCATCGACTGCGCAACACACCACCGCAAGCCATCCTCCGTCAACTGCATCACTCCTCAGGTGGAGGGATCTCGTCCTCACCTATGTCGAAGTCACCTACACCATACAGACACCTATGAGATAAAAATCTCAGCAAGCTCTCGTAAATGTAAATGCATGCTGTGCATATGAATTCAGAAATCATGCAGCTTTTTCTTTATCTTTACTCTGTGGGTGTCAACGAGATCTCAGCCTCCTAACCGGAGAGAGCACATCTAGCGGTCGGACTACTCTTTCCAGCTAGAAGAGGGGAGTACACGCTTACAACGCGTACAGCCATGCCTGAGCCCCATCTCGCATGACCTGTAACTGTAAACTGTATGAGTATGTGTTAAATGCGGTATTGTGACAGACCCCTTCGTGCCTACACAATAGATCAATAGCCCCTCTCCAGGCCGCATTACCATTTTCTTTAAAACATCGTGCTGAAATTCATTTTCTATGTTCTTTTAAAACACGTGATGCGTGAACAGTTCAATATGACATAAGTAAACATACATGATTCGTACCATTGAGACAATAAGGCAATTAAAAACCTAACCTATACAGAACTAATCCTAACTACCCAACCAAAAAAAATTTAACATGTGCGTCACCAAAACTCCTCGAGACGACCTCGACGTACGGTGTAGGCCATTCGGCCAGAAAAGATCACGAGAACTTACCTCGTGCACGCTGAAATCCAAGCTCCGTCCACGAGCGTTCACCTAGGCAATTCCACCAAATTATCGTTAAAGCGAGTTTAAACTATTAAACGTCCAATTTTAATGAAATCTTTACTAAGGAGATTCCTTAAAGCTCTAGTTTAACTAATTGAGGCATATAGTCAAACAAATTTACGACTGATACCTCGAAAGAACAATTAACGAGTTTTTCCCTAAAACTCGAAAATTCTCAAATTTTAACATTCGTCCTAAATCAATTAAATTTGTCCCGTAACGTTCGATACGTTCGCTATATCCTTAATTACGGCTAACCTATAAATTTTGAGCCCTAATTCGCATTTTTAACGAAACCCTAAACGGAATCCTAACGTTTTTAACTCCGTAAAAACCAAACAATACGTTTCCAAAGCTTTAGAATCTTACCTAGGGTTGCGAGAGGAGGAAGAAACGTGAAGAAAACGAGACGATCGGAGAGCTTGATCGCCGGAAATGGAGGACGCCTTGAAGGGGAAAGAGATCGCCAAAAGAGAGAGAAGAGGAAATAGGAGGGAAAATCGTGAAGTCTGTGAGGAGAGGAGGGAAAATTATGTTTTTAATAATTTGGCTTGGCAAATTACCATTTTGCCCTTCCTTTGTTTTCTATTTGTTTCCTCATTCATTTCGTTAATTAGCTAATGATTCGGCTTCACCAAATCTCTTTATTTCACCAATATGTCCAACTTATTATTTGAGATTTATTAAAACTGTCCGTTCGCAAATCGGACCTCGTTTACTATTTTTACTACAACGTCCTTTACACTTCGAGAAAAGTAATTACTCGGAATTAAGCGTTACTACTCCGAAAATTCTCATAATTTTCTTAAAATTCCTATTAATAATTAGGATTCTAATGACGTTTTCTTTTCACGAAACCGACTTGATTTGATACATTTACAAAAATATCATTTACATTAAAATATTGGATTCCGTACAGCCGGATATTACAAATTCGATGAATTTCGAATGAGAAATCAAGTAGTTGAGGATGAGGCCATGACTTTGAGTAGATTTCGACAAGGTTTAAGAGATGACCTTAGGCGTGAGCTTATCCTTCGAGGTGTCAATACCATAGATCATCCCTACTCATTAGTTCTAAACTATGAGTTAGTTATGAAAACTCCATATGGCAAACGTAACGACAATAGACCTCCACATGTGTAACGCCCTGGGTTTTCTGAACCCAGTTCGCTACACAGAATACTGAACTGAACCATGACATTTTGGGTAAATTTTAAAACTTCATTCAATGGTAAAATTTTGACTTTGAAATAATGTCAAAACTTGCAGCGGAAAAACATTTGTATAAAACAACATTTATTAATTAATTAAATCATTAAAGACTGTTGGTTGAAAAGAAAGCAAAAGAAAACAGACACCTCTACCGCTGAATAGTTCCAGCGATAAACATAAAATAATAGACGCCCACTGCCAAACAGTGCCAGCAGCGAAAGCAGAAACAAGACCTCTACCGCTAAACCGCGTCAGCCGAAACTCTAGCGACCCTTATACTGTACCCTTATTTTTCCATATTATTTTTTTTTTTACATTCGAGCGGAATTCGAATTCGAAAATGTTATAGTCGTTTAGAAAAGAAAAATCATGTAAAACAAACCTCAAAATCAATTAAAGAAAAAACAATTAAACAAAGAGCATAGAACGGAGGGCAAAAGGGACATTTGTCCCTAAAAGTATAGGGGCGATCGATCACCCATTTCAGGCAATCGATCGCCAATCACAAAAATATGAGGGGCGATCGATCGCCCAAAACTGGCGATCGATCGCTCATTGTAAAAACATTGGCGATCACCATTTTGCCAAGTGATCGCCTTCTCCAGCGATCATTCGGCATACGCTCTGGAATTTCTTCTACAAACACTAA